>JAGDQP010029568.1:0-23274 GCA_022664845.1 Lepisma saccharinum | reverse complement strand
GTTCTTCCTGGTAAATTCAATCTTATCTATAACAACTCCATGTTTTCTAATTTCTATTTACGAGAAAAAGAATAGAAAGAAATTACCTAAAAGTTTTATCGTATCATTTGCGTCATATGTTCCTTCAGCTTGTGCACCTACAGTGAACATTTCCGCTTTCACCGTCCTTACATTTTTTTGTGTACATCAAATTAAATATTATATAATGTTTTTGAAATTTCAGCGCTACGGTTTTCCGTTACGATGAAATATAGCGTGAAATACTGATAATTCAATCTCCTACGTCATACAACGAAAATCATCTTCTGATTAGTTTGACGTAATCAATTTGTACTATTTCCGTAGGTATATGTTTCTCCCTATGTTACCCTCCTTATTCAGAAGTTTGAAGACCAAAAAACAAGAAAGAGAAAGAACATTCACATCATCACTTAATGAAATAATTAATGTACAAATCTGCAGAACACACTTCAATAAGTTAAAACACCAAACCGTTTTTAATAACAGAAATTGCTCTAAACAATGACAGGGGTTAGTCTTAACTTGCAGTGCTCTCTTCTAATGTCTTGACAGTGTGGCGCGAATTTGTTAGCGCACGCGACTTTTAACTTTTTATACTTTCACCTAAAGCTGTTCGAATCCTATCAAAGGCCAGTATATTCACGGGCTACAAGTAGTACGTTAAATTGTTAACAGATGGCAGTAACGAGCACTGTTAATTAATGTGCTTTTAAGTTTTTGAAATATGCTTCACTAGCATTCATTAAAAAAGTATAAGATTGTCGTATATAAAAACTCACATTTTTTTTTTACAGAAAAATAGGTAATTCTTTTTAAATACAAGAGTTCTAAAGAGCATTATTAGAAGATATCTTATGATTTAACCATGAAAAGAGCTGCTATAAATTAGTGTTGAAGCTACTATCTTAAAAAGTATTAAAAGCAAAAATCAATGTTAAATGAATAAAACGAATTAAATGACGTGTTAAGGCATGCAGAAACGCTATTCACCACTTATACTCTTTCTCTCGATCCTTTTTGCTATCTCTTTTTTTTTAAACAATACTAACAAATCAAATACCATCTGTAGGTTAATGACCAGCAGTCGGCAGATTGATTACGTCATAACATGGCGCCGCCCGATTAAGCGCAAGACACATGGTTTCGAAGTAAGGCTTTATTACTCTTGATAAATGCATCACCGAAAGAAAAGAAAATGTTTTCCGCAGTCTACTTTAACAGAAGAATTTTTATTACAATAAAAAATACTACCGGAAATGTCAATTTCAAATTTCATATAACAATCTGCTCTGTGAGGGTGAATAAATCCATCTCCCACATAAAAATCAAATATCTTTATTAGTTTCATCCAAATTATTAAATGTTTTATTTGGTTAAAAACTTTGTAATTCGTAACCTTCAAAACAATCCATTTATTATAGAGAAAATCTTTGTAAAAGTATGGTTGTAGTTGCTCCATCACAATCATCCAAATTATCATCTTATCTCTTGTTTCAGGAAAAATGAAAGATAAAAAAGTTTATATACAATACTGTGTTTAAACTGCATCTGTTGTAAGTGACCTAACTTCCGTTTCTCTGTGAGCGTATACACCACTTTTAACAAACATTTCATCAGCTACATCACAATGAATAATTGATTACGTCAAAAGAGTTAAATGTTGGTAGTTTGTCTCCAATATGTAGTTTATTATTTTCAAATATTTTTTCATATTCCAAACCAAGAACAGTACCGAGATAACACATTGTTACATCTTTACTATCTGTTTCTGTTTCTACTCTGTTTTTCAAACGATTTTCTGATAGTGTAATGTGAAAAAGTAATAAAATTAATAGAAGACATCATTCGGTAATTAGCTTAAAAAGGAAAGAATAAATTATATTTTGTTAGATATGCTTATTACATCTTAATTACGTTATCAGTTTTTACTATCTGTAACAACAGGGTTTATTAATATATTCCCGTCACAGTTTGTTCAATTATAACAACATCTTTAGCTGTAGAAAGTGCAGGTTTGTCTTCCAAACTTAACATTAGCAAAAAGAAGGATGAAAAAGATTGTTAATTGTATTAATTTATTTAAAGAACAATTATATTAACATTAAATAGAAATATGGATGATTAGTATATTAAAAATGTTGTTAAAATTAAAGAAATACTCAGAACCTTATAACAACAACAAAGCTCCCGTAACTCTAGACATTTCAAAAACAGTAAACGAAGGAGACAAATAATATTAAAAATTAAGACCCGCCCCGCAAACGAGTCTGACTTATAATAAAAAGGAAAAATAAATCTAGCCTCGTCTTCTAGACGAGGTTTCCGTTATTTTCTCTATAATAAATGAGCAAATTAAAAAAACTTAATTGGAAAGTAGAAGAAATGATTAAAGAAAATCAACTAAAAAGAGAAATGGAGAATTATTATCTGATGATATATACGATGTCTTATTATAGGTTCATCTGGATGTCGTAATACTTTTCTCTTATTTAACTTTTTATTACAACCAGGCTGGTTAAATAACAATTGTTTTTATATGTATTCCAAAAGCATGAATCAACCTAAATATCAAGAACTACTAAAACGATTTGAAGAAGCAAAATTAAAATGTAAAGATAAAATAGTAACGTTTTAAGCAGTAATGATTCAATCACACCTATTGGTCAGTCAAAATTACTCAATTGTTGTATTTGCAATGCTATCTTAGAAAATCAAAAGAACATTAGAGATTATTTTACCAGAGGAAGACGAACATTTAGATTGTTTTTATCTTGCACAAACATATTCGAGAGTTCCAAAACAATTAGTGAGAGATAATATTAATTTCTTATGTATATTTCAAGATGATAGGAATCTTAAACATGTATATAATGAATTCGTTGGAGGAGATATGTGTTATGATATATTTAAAGAGATATGCTCTACTTGTTGGAACGATGATTATGACTTTATATCAATTGATATGACAAGGAAAATAAACAATGGAAAGTATAGAAACAAGATTAAGAATTTTATAAACATCTAACATTATAAAATCCGGATCGAGACATTACATATGGTCTCATTTTTATCGTAATGTCAATAACATTTTTGAACATACAAACTTCAACGTTTAAAGTTTAATCATCAACGTTTAAACATTTTCTTTATAATAAATTGACGAAAAAGAAATTAATAGGAACCTTAAGTTGGAAGAGTCCCTTATCAAAGGTTGGGAGAAAAAAACACGGAATATATTATAACAAGAGCAGTCTGTCTAGAAAATTTGGGATTAAAATTGTAACTTGAACAGAGCAAAATATCGAATTCATACAAGATATTATTTCTATTAAAACAAACTAAAACAAAAGAAACACCAAACTCATCATTTAAAACTACACTTGATGCTGATGATCGAAAAGTAATACCTATAAAGAAATAAATCCTTTACCAAGAACAAATTTTGGACCAATTGCAACAAAGTATTATACTACAAGAAATGATTTAGTATTTGGAATAAGATCTATTGATACAGGTCAATTGGAAATAAAATTGGAAATTCAGGAGTTAAAAATGTAGTTGATGATTTAATAATTAAAAACATAAAATATAAAGGAACAGAAAAGGTTTATGGGAATTATTGACTGAAATACCAATAAAGCAATGTACGATTATGATTATGATGATTTTGAAAATTATAGACAAATATTAATAGATTCAGATGCAACGTTTCAAAATTACAGTCGAGAGAGTAGAAGAGTTCCTTCGAGTAGAAGCGCTAAGTATAATAATATTAAAAAGCTTATATGGGTAAATTATATAAAAGCAACAAAACCTCCAAAACCACTAAGAAAACAACCAACGCCTAAGACAGAACAAAGGCATGAAACAATACTCAGAATTTCCAAAAGAATATGTTTGGATGGATGATGTTCGATAATTAATTGATAGATAGATGGAGAAGAAAAAGCATGTAATAGTACTTTTTATAACGAGAAAGTGGGTATTATAGGCATGATCAAATTTAAACTCTTACAATTTATTCCAAACGATCCAAAAGGTATAGGCTATTTGATAAAGATATTAAACACATTACCATCAAGATTTTGAAACAATGAGAAATATGGTAAAGGATTAATAAATGATTTGATTAATAAACTTCCATTTGAATTGCATATTCCCGGATATTGCGGTCATTTGGGCCGCTGTTATGCTTGAAAATAGCACTGCAATACACACCTTGTTGCGGGAATGTCCTTAGACCTCTATTTGGAAACTTCTACAGTAACTCGGGTAATGACCGAATCCAATGGTAAATACGGTTGGGATTGGACAATCCGCAGGCGAGCTCCTAAGTTAGCGAAAATGAATTAAACTAAAATTTGAAAAATGTATTTAATAAAATATGAAGGGTGTTATATATAAACTTATAAACAGCGTTGATGATAACATTTTTATAGGAAGTACAACAAAGAGATTGAGCTAAAGAATTGGAGGACATCGAGATTATGCTAGAGACAATGCTTGTAAGTCTGTTTCAAAATATATGAAAAGTATTGGGATTAATATTTTTTCTATTGAACCTATTAAGATTATAATTGTCCCTTCAAGGTTAGAATTAGGAGGAAGAGCTTGAAAAAATTGATAAAGATTTTTTACTAAATGTTCTTCCTTCATGTTCATTCAATAGAGAAAAACGAGAGATTAAGATAACAAAAGAGCATTTAGAAGAGCTTATTATCATCGACACAAACAAAATCCTGTATGACAAAAAACAAAAAGAAACAAACTAACTTCGAATGAGAGGGAAAAGGAGTAAAGAGAATTTTTTTAAAACTGCTTGGAAATAATTATGTAATATTGAAATTTTATTAGGTCAGTCTAATATGCAGCCATCTCAGAGAATGAACAGGTGGTGGTGGTGATGGGTTTGACCAACTCTAATGGTCCATTAAGATACACTTCAAGCTTTCAGGGAAACTTGAGAGATTTCCTGCCAGGAACCAAGCTACAAGAACGATTAGAAAGAGGAGATAAAGGTATTAATCCATTAGACGAATCTTGTGAAGAACACGATATATACTACAGAGATAATAAAGATACAGCTTCAAACCAAATTGCAGACAAAAAATGAGAAAATAAAGCATGGGAAAGTGGTTTTTTTTAAGACGCATTATTAATTACTGAACATTACCAGCTCTAGGAACTGCTTTAGCTATGAAAGTCAAAGTAAATTTAGGAATGGGTTTAAAATCAGAATGAGAACTGTAAAGATTTTATATATAATAAATAAAGGATGTGTTGAATTCAAGGAGCCACGTTTTATATTCCTCACAATGAGTTAATTACTTTAAAAATTGATCATGTATTAACAAAAACAACTTAATGATAAAAACAAGAACATTGAAGATGATAAAGGAATGAATTTGACTTTAAACACAACAGAAATGAAAAAGGTCAAGAGATCACCTAAAGAGTATATTGGTGTTTTTATTTTTACAATGCCAGCCATTCTCGCAACATTAGGAGCTGTTGGTTGTTAGCAGGAGGAGCAGCAGCTATTGCTAAAACTGTAGTTGATGCGAAAAAGAATAAACAAGAATTGGAAGAAGAAAAAAGACACAACTTTGGAATGGAGGAGAGAGAAGGTGGAAAAGTTAGAGGAAGACATGGGAATTCAAAAAACTAAATCCATTAAACCAACTTCGACATAGAGAGGTTTGTGAAAAAAATTAATAGTAAAATATTTTAGAGTAGTGTTTATGAGTGATGAATTACCAAAAAAACCTAAAGATGTGGTGTTGTAAATTTGGATAATCTGAAAACATTGAAACGGATTGGACATGTTATTAAAAAGATAAAGATTTTAAGTACGTGTTTGATTCTTATGGAGGTGTTCCACCAAAACCATTAATACAATATCTCGGAATTGAACACCTGCTTTACAATGATAATCACATAAAGGACTTCAATTCAGTAATGCGAACATCTTTTTATTAAAGTTTTAAAATTGTTGCGGGAACGTCCTTAGAGCTCAATCTACTACCTCTAAAATATTATTCTTTGGTTATTCTTTTAGCGATGTGGTGAATGAATTAAAAATAAAAGACTTTTAGGTTTAGTAGCTTTTATAGATAATTACCACAAAAGATTTTTTCCTTAAACATGGAAGATATACCCAATAAGATCGTTAAATAATTGGAGGATCTCGCAGATGATTCAGATATAAATATGTATTTATTAATGTTCATGATATAGATTTAACTGACAAAAATAATTTAGATAAAGTGGTTGATTTATGGGATCAATATAGTCCTTGGTTTTTATGTAGAGAAGAGTCGCGAAAGTTATATCCAAAAATGACATTAAGAGACTTGATTAAATATTGTAAACCAACATGTTTTCAAGGAAATTGTTGTCGTAATCGTTGTGTAATAAAGCCTATTTATGTAGGTGAAACAATGAGAGCTTGTGTGGTAAGAAAACTATGGTATGATAGTACAAAAAGATTTAAGTTACAATTCTATCGTATACAAGTATTCCAAATATTATGAAGATGTTTATTTAATACATCACCAATTTACAGATCAAAAACCATCAACTTACAACTTATAAAAACAAACACTTGTATATGAATTTGGAAAGTTGTTTTTAACTTTTTGCGAACGTTACAAAAGTAGGATGGTTTTTATCAATATGAATTGTGTTTTGTATTGGTTATTAAGAAAAAATAAATCTTGATATTGAATTTAAAAAGTCGAAGAAGAATGACACTATATTGAAAACGCTATTTGAGAAATTTGGTTGGGGATTACCACCTCCTATATAATAAATGTGTATATATTTGGTAATATTAAGAAAACATCTGAAGAAAATCTACAATCTAAACAACAGTCATGCGTTTTTGTATGAAGGTAAGATAACAAAAATTGATATCCATTTACCCCTTTACAACACACTTACGTATATATCTTAATGATGGAGAAATCGGAGAGAATTATCCATATGATGTTAAAGTGAGTGGTTTGATTCGATTTTAACCTAAACCACTTGCGGCAATAGAAGAAAATCAAAGGTTATTGATCACGATGTATGTGGAAAGGTTTTCTGTATAATAGCTGCACATGTATTGTGTTAGGTTTAAGAAAAATACTGATACGAAGAAAAATACGATTAGAATAGAACAAACGAAGAATGGAAAAATTATAAAGGAAAGAATATGTGATGTATGTGGTGAAACAAAAGCTCAGTTTGTAAAAAAGAATGAATTACTATATGAAGGAAAGTGTATTAGAGAAGATATTATCGAAGAATTGCATAAACCATTAAGAAAAAAACATTCCAAGACTAAACATTTTCATAAAAGGTTTTGATGATCTAAAGCAAGCTGATCTTGTTGAAATGGATAGTGGAACATTGAAAGGTGTATCAAAAATAAATAAAAGTTATAAGTATATTTTAACAATTATTGTTTTTTTTCTTCTAAATTTGCTTTTGGTATTCCAGTTAAAGACAAGACAGGTAAAATTTTATGAATGCATTTACAGTATTAAAAACGAGAAAGCCTATAAACGTACTAACAAATCAAGTAAAGAATTTCATAACAAATAATTTAAAGAGCTGATGAAGGAAAATAACATTAATTACTATTCAACACACAGTGGTAAGAAAGCTTCTGTTGTCGAGAGATTTAAACAAAACATGTGAAAAAAATCTCATCAAGGTAATTATAAATGGATAGAGATATCACCAAAGCTAGTTGATGAAAATAACAAAATCCATAGAATAGGAATTAGGGCCATAGAGGTTAATAAGAAGAATGAACAAATAATATTAGAAAACATGTTCAAGGAAGAATATACATGTGTTAAATCGAAGTATAAAATTGATGATTATGTTCGTATAAGCAAAGTAAAAGGACTGTTTGAGGCAGGTAATACACCTAATTGGCCAACGGAAGTTTTTATTATTAGTGACCTTCTAATCCTCCAACATATAGGCTAAAAGATTTAAACAACGAAGAAGTAAAAGGGAGAACCAGAACTAGAAAAAAAATTAAATCAAATCAAAACGAGAAGATGAATGTTTATATTGTGGTTGAATTAAAAAACTATGTAAATAAAAGAGATAAGAGGTTATACTTGACTAAGAAAAAATAAACGTATTAAAATATTGAAAAAACATAGCAATGAAGAAGTAAAAGCTGATGATGAAAACTTTATTTATAAATTACTTTGAAAAGATGCCGTTACATCAACTTGTTGTATGTTGTCCGGATAATAGAGTAAAAGAATTCATAATATCACAAATAACCAAACTTACTAATGCAGAATTAGAGATTGGATTAAATAAATTACCTACACATGAATTGCTTAAATGTTTTGAAGATATAGAATTAAGACCACATGATATCAAAATTTTACATGCAAAAAATTAAACTGGCTCTCATGTAGTCAAAAATTACCTGAAGATTTTATTAGACAATTCCAAAATAAGATTAATTGGAAAGAAGTATCATTTTGTCAACATTTAAGTGAAGAATTTATTAGTTTCAAAATAAGGTTAATTGGGAATGCATTTAATTTAAACAAAACCTATCTAATAATTTTATTAGACAATTAAAAGGTAAAGTTAATTGATATTTAATTATTGAAAATCAAACATTATTAGAAACTTTTATGAGACAATTTATAAATACAGTTTGTAATAGGTGGTATATGGAAAAATTATCCTCAAAACCTATCAGTACAATTTATTAAACACTTTTATGATAAGTTTACGAGCATGTTAACTTTGAGATTGATTTCGAAAAATCGAAAACTAAGTGAGGAATTTATTAGAGACTTTAAAGACAAAGTTGAATGGTGTTATATATCACAACATCAAACATTATCAGAGAATATAATATTGGAATAAGGTATATTGGAGCATAATAATTAAATATCAAAATCTATCTGCAACATTTATGGTTAAACGTACGAGGGTTTATATAACAAAATAGAAAAAACATTAAAGATCGACTTCACCTCTGATAACGGTATCTTAAGGCCATCGCCTATATTTTCCCATCCTCTACTTATCCCGTCGCGACCTGATACAAAAGGGCATAAATAAATTCAAATTGTAACTAACATGCTCCGTAAAGTGTACCAGGATTGTTAGCCAAATTCATTTTCGGTTCCCTTGCAAATAATTCACATAGGCGCTTCTATAAAGCACACCGACCGCAAGCAATTCAAAAAGTATACTGGTACACCGCCTCCACACCCACCTACAGGACAGGAAGGTTTGCGGGTGTTGTATTGGTTTGTGATGTGGTTGGTGAGTCGTAATAGTTGGTCCTGGATACTGTATCTTGGTCTGAAACCTGCCTGGTGGTCTGGAATGAGTAAGAGCTTGCATTACACTATCCCTATTTTCATATATACAAGTACAAGCTTCCTCTCTTGCTGACCAACGTGTCTGTGATAAAGATTTTAGTGCTTTGCTTCCTGAATAGATGAAAGAACCAAGTAAGTTCCAGCGTTTTTGTAGAACTGGAAAAAATAAAAATATTCTAAAGCATAGTGGAAACTGAACATGCTTCTCTACAACTGCTTGCTGCACTATTTCCGACCAAATTCAAAGAATGAGCTGCGCTCGTACGACTGACCTCTGCAATTAGTAAGGTCAATAGAATGTCTGGTTAAAAAATATATTACTACTTCGGTTAGATTTTCAGAGACTTGTGACCTGGATTAGGCAGAAGCGGAAGAAACCGTTCAACAGTGATCAGTATGCGAAATATCAGGAGTTGAATCAACAATTATGGGGAAATATTTGATTTGTTTTATTTCATTAATGTTTTTTTTTCACTCTATCAGCCAGCAGTTCAATAACTTCATCACAAATTGTAGAAGTACCTTGTATGACCATTTTCCGGATTTCCATACCGTTCAATGTGTTCCGCAAGAAATGGATCAAACTCGGCAATACGCTCTAGAGACATCATGTATTGCCCATTGTGCAGAGAATGGAATTTTTTCTTCGTGACCACGTATTAGGGAAACCCGCGACTTGTCAACTTCTTTACGATAGAAAAACTCTTCTTAATGCATTGACCCAGCACGTAAGTTCCGTCTGAATATGTTATGGATTTTTTTTCACGTCCCAGCATATTTCTGTCTTGTTAAGAGTGCTAACTGGCAGTTTTGTGTTTCCCGGTACTTCAGAATTTCCGTGTGATGCTAGAATATTTGAAATGTTTTTCCAGTCTGAAATGCTGTCAGACTGGACAAAGACTTGCGATCTTTGTCTTGCCATTGAACAACCTACATGATGCACAATAAACGGCACCAGTGCTGCACGAATATACCAAATAATTTCGCAAAATTGATTCGCTATTTACAAGTTTACGAAAAAGACACTCTTATTTAAAAATCTTGTCTTACCTGCTATGAGTCTTTGCGATTTAGAACATTCGTTTTCAGCATTCTGATTAATTGTCAATTGTAGACTCACTCAGACACCACTCTGCAGGATCATCACTAACGAAATTTGTAATACCATTGTCACAATCAGGGACCCCTACGAATTGAGAGGACACTACCTCAGAAGCTACCTTTCTCTTATTTTCTCTGTTTGATTTCTTATGGACTTTACAGTTGATTCCGAGAATCCTGTTGCTCTGGCTATGTCAACAGTCCGCTCATTACGTTCATACCTCTCTATAATATCCCATTTTTCCTCCAGTGTTATACATTTTCTTTGTTTTCTACCAACTGAAACGTGTTAATTACTTTTCTGCCTATTGGTTGCTTTGAAGACTACGCGTGGAGGCAGAGCAACAATGTTACACAACTTACTAGTTCTACAGACTATTTATTCATTCGTATAACTGAGAAACAGATCTGTAAATATGAAAGTTTTAATGATATTTCCATGAAATTTTCCACAGTTGCTCACAAAAACCCTGAAGTTTTCACATTCTGAAATTAATTTTCCTAAATTTTAACCCCAAAATGAACCTCATTTACGGAAAAATCAATGTTAATTCCTTGTCTATTAATTACCAAGAAATCAAGTCAGACGATGATTTCTTGGTAATTAATAAAATTAGACAACATTATACAAGGAAACGCATTTTCATACTCTAAAATAAAAAAATAATTATATTTCATCAGAACATACAATCTGTTCGTAACAAGTGTATCGACCTAGAAATTAATTAAGAAAATAATGATACTGATAGAATATGTCTTACAAGTAAACCTATCGATGCTTCAAATTGCTTTTTCGGACAAACTTGGTAGAGGAGTGGGGTACATCAGGAAAACACCAGAAAGCATACTTAAAAGTGCTTTCGTTCATAAAGACGTGCGCAGTGGTCAAAAGTTTGATTCGTAAGGATAAGTACTTAAGTGTGATCTAAGTCGGAAAACACATGTTTATTTGTAAAATGTTTGAAATAATGGAATGCACATGAATAAATACTGGGTCAGTGCGCTATCTTTTAGAGGGTACGTTTGTCAAAGCCGCCATCTTGAATTTTGCTCCATTCTTTTAAACGAGAAGGTGGTCACGTAACATATGAATCTGGGCTAGAATTTTACCAAAATACATTGGTGGGGGTCAGTTTTGCCATAAAAGAATTTCTGGGAGAGAGAATCAGACTTGACATTAGTATGGGTAATTGACTGAAAAGTCTGGAAATACTCTATTCTTCTTGAAACAGTGCAATGATGACCTAATACACAAGTAATGAGCACTGCGTAGGTGGTCTCCAATACTCATTACTTTTGCACTGAATCTTCATTCCTTGCACTGTTTCAAGAAGAACTTAGTATTTCCAGACTTTTCATTTAACTACGCACTCTCATGTAACATCTCATTCTCTCTCTCAAAAATACATTAATGGCAAAACTGCCCCCACCAATGTACTTTGGTAAAATTCTAGCCCAGATTCATATGTTATATGACCACCTTCCCATTTAAAAGATAGCACACTGACCCAGTATTTATTCATGTGTATTTGTTTACTATTACTTCAAACATTTTACAAGTAAACGTGTGTTTTCCGACTTAGAACACACTGTAAGTACTTATCCTTACGAATAAAACTTTTCGTACGTCTTTATGGACGAAAGCACTTTTAATCATGCTTTCTGGTGTTTTCCTGATGTACCCCACTTCTCTACCAAGTTTAGTCAAAAAGGCAGTTTAATGCATCGATAGGTTTACGTGTTAGTAAACATTGGTTAGAAAAGAACGAAAAGGTTATCATTTTGCAGCAGTGTATTATAGGTAAACAATAAAAAATGGCGGTGTATGCATACTAACTAAAAACAATATGAAAACAAGTCAGTCAGATATAACAGAAAACATATTAAGTGTTGAAAGGCACTTCGAGTACACTGCAATTGAAGTGTTGGTTAAATCTAAAAAGGCTTTTGTTGTTGTAAACTCTGATTCCAATGTTAATATATATTTCCAATTACTCGACAAAATAATAAATATGATTTACTTGAAATATAAATACATAGTTGTTTGTGGTGACTTTCATATAAACGTAGGTAAAGATACTACAAACTGTAAACAATTATTAGAACTAATGAAAACGTACAATTTACACCCTACAATTCGTGATGCAACTCTTATAACTAAAACGGCAGAAACTACCATTGATATATTTTTACCAATATTACGCCCTGTACATATCGAGCAAAAGATATTAACCTAGGATTCAACTTACATTTAGCACAAGCACTTAATGTGCTAAATTATTTTAAATTTACGGGGAAATAAAAATATATTTTTATGCCTCCATAATGCTAACTCGTATTGCAGAAATTTTCAAACAATTGCCCATTTCTCTGGTTATACTTGTCGGATTTAATTGATCTTTTTCTTAAATTAAAGCCTGAGTTACTAGCTATATTTTGTGTTTATCTAAAACCAGTCGTTTCAAAGTAAAATATTAAATAAGAAAATATTTTCGGCTAAAATAAAATATTTTTTACATTTATCTGAAAAACTATTCGATTTATGAAAATATTGCTCATAAACAAAAATGTATCTAATGAAATTATCTTTCATTTAAAAAAAGAATGATCGAAATTGGATAACTCAGAGCCGAGATGTGTTGATTTTAATAATTAGCGTTGGCCGCCATCTTGGATAGCTACATTTTTGGAATGTCCATCACGTATTTTCGTGCTCTACGCATGCCAGTGTACAAGTGCTCAAAGTTTCATCTGGTTCCCCCGTTTTATACCAAATCATCATGTAGCTTCTACACGTATTAGTGCCTTCATAATGCTAACTAGTATTGCAGAAATTTTCAAACAATTGTCCATATATCCGGTTATAATTGTCAGATTTAATTGATCCTTTTCTTAAAAAAAAATAAAGTCTGAGTTACACGCTATATTTTGTGTAAGAACATAGGTTTATCTAAAACCAATCGTTTCGAAGTAAAATATTAAATAAGAAAATATTTTAGGCCAAAATGAATTTTTTTTACAGTTAACTGAAAAACTATTAGATTTACGAAAATATTGCTCATAAACAAAAATGTAACTAATTAAATTATTTTTCATTAAAAAAAATGATCGAAATCGGATAACCCAGAGTCGAGATATGTTGATTTTAATAAATAGCGTTGGCCGCCATTTTGGATAGCTACATTTTTGGAATGTCTATCACGTATTTTCGTGCTCTATACATACCAGTGTACAAGTGCTGAAAGTTTCATCTGGTCCCCCCATTTTATACCAACAACTTGTACAAGGACTAAAAACAGCAGTAAATCATCACAAGTACTGAAAGTAAAAGCACTGTGTTTGCCATATACGAACTCCCAACAAACATTGCACGTACTCGACATTGTTAACATTCACAATTCTTCCATACAAACTTTTCTATTTGTAAGCCAGGCACGATTCAATGAACTGTGAGTGTCAGAATCAGAAGACATATATCAATGCTCTCGTTGGATCCGGACTCAGAGCCGGCAGACCTGTGAATCAAAGCGCATTGCTTCACATCACATGACCACTGAGGACGAACCCCAATTGTCACGATTCAGATTAGTATTCTATTTACAAGGTAGCGTGCAACGTTCGTTATTGAAAGCAACTGTAACTCGAAAACATAGGTATTACGGATTGCACACACACAAAGTAAAGAAACAATGGATAATTATTAACATTTATTGCTTATATAGAAATTACCAAACTAGGCATTACAAAAATTCCTAAATGATGTAATGTGAATTCATGCTTATGAAATTCTCCCTTTTCCTATCAGTCCAAATTTCAACCTATATTTCAAGTTCCTTAAAATATACCTGTCCTTTTGTGAACCTTGGGAATCGTAAACAACTGGGAATCGTAGTTCAAATTGAAAGATATTTTATAGTACACAATTTTACAGTAGGTAAGAAATAATTAATCAAAATATACAAAAGTCTTCGTTAGTAAAGATACAAAATTGCAAGGTTTAGTTATGAAATAGCAGGTACTCTATCATAAGCCGTTAATATGAAGGTACATAGAAATTGCGGATGTAAGTTTATTAGAAGCATGTATGTTGGAAATTATCAGTGATCGATCAGAGATATTACTTCTACTTTCTTGTACTTATATTCTATCATTAAATTTTGTTACGTTGGTGATAAACACACAGTTTGTACATTAAAAGTTCATACCATTATTCCTACCTTTACTAACATTTAGCTGTTCCATTCTACTGCTCAAGTGACTTCAGAAGACATTAGTACATTAGAACTATTTTATTATCCTTGAACCTTACTATTACCATCTTTATATATATATATATATATATATATGCTTCTTTTAACTAAGGTTTTCAATCATGTAGCCAATCAAAATACAATAAAATAATAAACACTGTTAGTGAAATTTTAACAACAGAATAATAAAACGTGACGAACACTGTCAATAGATTAATAATAACGTATATTAGGATGTACACAACACACAAGAAATACTTTAGTAAGAACATAAGTATCAATAATTTTTCAAATGTATTTCATACTCAACTGAATTATGAAGAAGTCATATTATTGCCTACAGTATCGTGGAATCATTCAAACTTGTTCCATGTCTTCTGAAAAAGTTGTCTTTCTACGAAAAATGTACTTAATCTTTTTCATACTCTTTATGTAATACGATTTTTTTTAGTACGGAAAACCAGCAATAATGTACTTTCTTCAAACTATAAGATGTATTAACGCTTCAAAGACATTTTTTGAGCATTTAGCTAAGTTTTAGGAAGAAGATGTTTCGATATATATTGTTAACATTACGCTATGCTTTACTAGGTTCAAAAATATATATATATTTCAACCTTCTGAAATTTGCATTTATTCGTAGCCTAAAATAAACTTTGGCACTTGTAATTGCACAGGTCATAAGTTGAAGTTACTTTCGCATATTTTACACAGCATTTCGAGATTTCAAGTAAGCTTATGTGAAGTAGAAAACAGATTTGGAAAATAACCAATTTTACAAGTTTATCTAATTATACTACAACAGTTTATGAAGGGACGTGCATTTTAGATATTTGTCTGAAATTTGTGGAGAAAATAACGGAAATATGAAATTTATATTTAATTATGCTCGCAACTTTCGAGATATATCTGACATCAAAAAAGTCATTCTGAAGTACTTCAAACTATGCAATTTATTACAGTCAACAAAATCAGAAGCGCTTATTCGAATGTCGAAATTTTACAAGCTTATTCAACAACATTCGGACGTTTTTTACCCACGCACAAACAGTCACTTATTGCTGTCACATTTAGACAGTCATTATCACAATTATATTCCAAGTGAATAGTATCTTTTTCAACTAAAACGTGGTAAGTGTTAAATGACGTTCATGTAAGGACCAAGGTAATAACTTTATCCAGTGGAAAACCAACTAAACGGTTGCACTTCTCGGAATAAGTATGAAAAATATATATGTTGATAATTGAAGAAACCATCTATGATCACAATATGATTTCTACTTTCCATCACACGGTTTTACTTTGAGAGGACAAACCTAACATTGGGTTCTATGGTTGTTTTTGACGTGTTTCTTTCCATTAGAACGAACCAATTACTTAAAAAAAAACTTATTCAGCAAATTGTATTGGAAACAAACAAGAATACGGATTTAATTTTAGTGTATACATTGTGTGCCATAAGGATAGATTTCTTTGTGATTTTTGATAATACTGTAATCAATACATAAACATGTTATAAATATAATGGTAATAATAAAATTCGCAAATACATTCAAAATTGCAGACCGTCTTAATATTGTACAGAAAAAAATTAATGTGTTTATACTTTGCTACGTAAGTTCTATGTTTTAATAATATGCATTTAAAACAGCCGTACTATGTTATATACGTCAGGGCTGATTCAGTGCTACAAAATTAGAATAACGTTAAAAGAAAGCAAAATCTAATACGAAAATGCCCGAACGAACGCTATACAATATTTTATATTTTCTCATTCACATTCTCGTCGCAAGGTATTTAAGCAAGAGCCAATTGTGTGTAGTTCATACAGTGTGTCCCACAAAAAATGATACAAACTTCCGGAGGTGGTTATTCATATCGAAACAAGAAAAAAGTTCCTTTGAAAAAAATCGAAACATGCGTAACTTTGGCACTAAGTTAACGCGGCATGGTAACAAATGGCGTCATATCTCGAAAAATAATGACGTAAGCAGTGCTGGCTTAGGAAATCACATGCTCGCGTCATTATTTGTCGAGATATGACGACGCCTTAACTTCGAACCTTTCTAGCTCCGAAACTACAAGTGTTTGGAAATTTATTGAAAGGAACTTTTTTCCTTATTTTGATGTGAATAATCATTTCAGGGTGGTGCATATCCAAATAAAACTATTTTAATAGGCACTTATAACAAAACGAAGTTGCAAAATAGTCACTCCATCATCAACTTGAAGAGAAAACATCGAAGAAAAGCAATGTAGAAAGCGAGTCAAAAGTTCCGGGACACCCTTTATTTCTGAAACGGAAAGAAAAATGACATGACACGTTCTCCAATCAAAGAATGGGTGAGAGGCTTAGTAGAATTTAGGATATTTTCGTAATATAGCAGTCACCTTACATCAAGTTCTCCCTCCTCCCTTTAATGGGAAGGGGATCATGTTGTATATAAAACAAGATCAATTTTTCTTTTCAGAAATGTATTGCCGTAATCAGATTTGAAGTATGTGTTGTGCCCTAAAAGTTACTAGCACAGAAAATTAAAATTACCATTGTTTGTTTCATGTAACTGGAGGTCTAAGCCAAAATTGTCTAAAGGCCTTAAAAGAAAATTAAAATTTCAAACGTAACTGGAGGTAGCACGTACTAAAAAGGAGAGTATAAGAGATCGCGATGTCTAGTGAACGTTGTTGTATCGTAATCGCAGATTTTAAGAACCGACACCCACACAGATTACGAACTGAACACAGTGCTGTCGCATACCTGACATCCGAACATCGAGAAACCGGGACTGTTGAAGACAAGCCACGAAACAGTCACCCGAAAGCTGTAGCCGACAAGAGAATGTCAACAATGGTCTTGGCGTCGTTTTCCGGGAGTCCACAACGCAGCACATGAGGTCTCTACGTAGAATGTAGTACAAACGAGTCATCGACAATATGGATTCTTCATGTTCGCTCGAAGTTCCAATTGGAGCAGGAACTTTCCGAAGATGATGTGTTTTGTTCTTCATTAACATCAACGACATCCCTCATTTGTATAAAGACATTTGTCTCAGTTACGAGGCCAATTCCTACTACGTCTTTGGTGAGGATAACTGTCAGAATCATAGGTGGAGTGATAGCAATCCTCATTGGACGGAACACACACAGTCATGTCTGATTTAAAGGTTACGGTGTGGTGTGGAATTTTAAGATCCATCTTCACTGACAACACCCTCGACGCTCATCGCTACCTGAAAATGTCCCAGAAAACATTTTCCTTCCCTTCTGATCACAGGTGGCAGTTTCCCTTATTATTTCCAACAAGACGGGGCTCTACTACACTACGAAGGAAATGTTTCTTAATGGTGCGATGTTCAATATTGGATTGGCCGGCGTGGTCCTGTGGAATAGCCGCCCAACCATCCGACCGCACACCATTAGATGCCTATCTGTGAGTCATCTTCAGCAACTCGTGTATGCTGCGAAAATCTACAATGCAACAGTACCTTTAGCAATGTAACCTGGAGGCCTGATAGAATTTTATACACATATTCTTGTACGGGTGCACAATGGTTAGGCCAAGTGCCTTGTGCTCTATGGTCAGCAACAGGGACATCAAATAGCTACACATCATAAGGACGTTTGGAGGTAGCTGAAATTATTTTTTTATGTTAATGTCTTTTTTAACTGCAACACATACATCAGAACTCATTGAGACAATGCATTTCTGAGAAAATTCTGGTCTTATTTGATAAGACCCTCTTCATATCTGAAAAAAAAATTGACCTTGATCCAAAATTGTGGATTTCAAGACAAAAACCATGTTCCGGAAAAATCCTAAAAAGTAGGCCGTTCACTAATTCTTTCAGACGGTACTCCGATATTTCATTTCCCTTTCTGTTTCCGAAATAAAAGGGTGTCCTGGAACTCATGATCTATTGTGGTCATACACCTCAAGAGATAGGTGAAATGAATTCTATTAACTAATAACAGATAGAATGGGTGAAAAAAAATCTGTGTTGAAAAATTATTACGAAAATGTTTAGTTTTTTAAAACAAATAAATCTGCAGTACACGAATAACATTATTACCAATAAAGCAGACAATGACAGTTGTTTGAGGTTTAAACACGGAGAAATTTTGTTTCCAAACCCTCTCCTAAAGACAAAAAAGTGCTGGTCTTGTGTCTGTGTGTGTGAAAACAGTGAAAGAGACGATTCAATTAATCACAAAAGAAAAACACAAAATAGAAATTGTGCATTTGGCAAGCGTGAACATTGGTGTATTTAGTTTCTTATTAGGGGAAAGTGACGAAGGTTTTCATTGTTAAGTTTAAAGATCCATGTTTTAATCCCAAACCGAAATCAACGCATTTTTTCACTTAATACCGTACACACTGTGCAGTATTATTGAAGCAATCCGTCATTAGGTATTAAATTTGGGTATTTTTCTTTTGCTTGATGCAAACTAAAACTATACTCATTACGGCACGGTATTTGAAATTTAAAACTGATAAGAAAGTATTCTAGTAAGAAACCGAGTGTAAATATATTTTTGAATTTTCTTTTGATTCTACAACTTTATGTTTGCTACGAATTCTTTAGTTCAATATCAGTAAAATCAAATGTTAAAAAGAAAAACAAATCTATCAACATTGAACTATTAAATGCAAGATAATTACCGAACGCATGGTTACGTTCTATTTCGAAACTATGCTCGACTAAAGGTTCAAAATAAAATCAATCAATCAATCATTCTCTCTCTCTCTCTCACACACACACACACAAACAAAACAACCTAAATTGCGAATACCAGTTTTATCACTAATTAACACTACCTTATACCTGATACACACATAATACTATTCCAATTTTCTGAATACGTAACAATGATTTCTTTTCCTACAATACACAAATTATGTAAGTTTTTCTTGGTCAATAAACTGTACTTACTTTAGCACAACTTCACATACATTATAATGGCCACACACTGAAAAAGATAGCAAAATAGAAAAGATGTCAGATTGACAATACATATAGCAACATTTCTAGAGGATACTCGGACATTATTTTCGATAGGAATCAATCTTTGGTGGATGGAACTCAGGACTGCTTTTCAGCACTGCTAGTACCTGCTCGCATTTCCCCTTATTTACAGGGAAAGTGTATTCCCAATATCTCTTCCAATGCTTTTCTGCTTCTTTCCTACCTTTACTATTCCGTTTCAATTATCACTACATCACTACCATTTCCTGCTCATCTCAAATGGTCAACGTTAAGTACATAATAATTTAAATATTTCTCCACACGAAGAGAAGAATAGCAGCTACTTACAGAAAAGAACTACTTCCTCTTATTTTCTTAGCTTATAAAATACTTTACTTCTGAACTCTTTCAAAACTTTCATTGCAACCCATATCGTATTTACACTGCCATTATATGACTAGTTCCCAAGAAATATACAACATAAAAATTTACATTATCAAATATACTAGATCAAATGTTACCTTTCGCTTAGAAACAACTATGCTTTATAGAATTAAAAAGCAACAATAAATATTTCGGCATTTTAATGTCACCAAAAATCTCAATGAATTGCCATTTTTGTTAACATCGCACAAACTTATACACATATTTTTCTATGCAAAGATAAATGCAACGTTAAAAGTTCTGCTCATCCAAAAGCACATATTTTCATTCCTTCTCGCACTTATCCGGTGAACTCTATGGTATGAACACTAAAGAAATACATGGGAATATTTACAGGCTCAAAAAATTACATCATAGGCATATCAGCTTACTCATTCTCTCTCTTACACACCACATTTTTTCTTATCAAGGAATTTTAATGTGTTCAATCGGACCATGTAGGACAAGATTTTTTTTCTAATTTTTTTGTGCACAAAAAAAACACACACATATGCAAGTGGTATAATGAAAATCACAAAAAATTGCAATTTTTAAGTAAATTTATTTACCATATACGAACCCTGATATCATGTGATTGTACGTTCTTCAAGAAATATTTTGGTTACAAGCAAGTACATTCCTTCATAGTTTAAGAGGAATGGGAAACTATGAGGGCATTTAATGTTTACGACTGGCGTGGTTACCTAATATTTGTCCCTTTAAAATACGATTTTTTGCTTGAAAAATAATGTAAGAAAGCGTCATACGCGAGAGATAAAAATCTAAGACACAAAACTGAAAAACAAAAGTTAAGAAGAAGCGTTAAGACGTGGGACTCTAAATCCTGAGGTTATCTCCTGACGTGACACGAAGGTGATCAGATTTTAGTAAACTATCGTTCTTTTATGTTGTAAAAGATACTACAAGATTGAAATGTCATTCGGCTGTAAGACTGAAAATAGATCGGGAAACAGAAGAAGGTTAAAAGCCATGTTAAACTCTAAAGAAATATAATACTAAACAAAGAAATTAGAGCCTTATGTTCTTGTAACATATATAACATGACCATGGACGTACCCGGTAAAGACTTGGTGTGTGTTTCCTTATGGTCAGCTCTAGAACCTTCCTTATTGGCAACATCGGCGGTATAGCAATTGCAGGTATCCTCACCGGAAGAAGAAATACTGCTAGCATTTTTTTCACACAGACAAGAAGCAACTATATCGAATTTGAGTGCTTATTCAGAATACAACAGGTTTCTTTTTTTTTAAAAAAAGTATCTTTACTTCGCAATAAATGAACATCCAGGTTCGAGAGATTTTGAGACCTGGAATCCAGCAATGATTTTCGCTAACTTCAATACGTTCTTCTGCAGAAGAATTTGGGCGCGAACAAACAAGTTCGTCTTACTCAAAAGAATAGAGTTGTACAATTATCTTAAAAAAATTTGTTAGTTCTTATATTCACCATTGTTTAATCTAATATTTACTCGCTGTGATGTCAAGGAATGCCACCGGACATCTCTTATTTGACAGAATTGAAATTTAATTTTGATATTATTTTAAAGACAAGAAATGAAACCTTAATTTTTACGCTTAAAGACTTCACACGCTTGTTTCTACCTTCACTTCCTTATTAGGGCAAGAAAAGCAGTCTTGCCCTTTCAGCGCACCATCCCTCATTCTCCTGGTACGACAGAAAAGAAAACTTATGTAAGGAAAGCGGCTTTAATCTTCCGATTACGAGGCAAATATACTAAGTCGGATCACCACTTACAGTAAAGCAAGAAATTCAAATACATATTTCAATCTTAATAATGGTTTTATAATTCCAAACTTAATTGAGTGTAGCTATTAAATCGTTTGAAGCATATAAAAGTCTCACGACACATAATAAAAACAATAGCTGAGAATTATATTTGTTCTCTCTTTTAATGTAAAGATAGATTCATCTCAAACAACTCGGGAGAAGTCAAAATGCTGCTAATCTTTAGATTCGCCAACATGCTAGTTTCACTCACACCCAAGAAACGACTGCTCTTTTAAAAGTTGGTACAGAAGCAAATTCGTTCAAGTTATGCAAATTTTAAAACTGTATTACATTTGAGATCAGTTGCTTGTATTATTTAATTTTTACAATTCGTATCTCCATTATAAAAATGGAACTTTCAAGATTTCACACCACCAGTGGCGAAGCGTGGCATAAACAAGTGGGTAGACATTGTTATATATATAAAAAAAAAGAAAGAAAGAAAGGAACTTTAGGGAAATCAAAAGTAAAAGAAAATAGTAATTATAATTGTTTTTCCTAAAAATATAGCATATTATTAAAAAAAAAAAAAAAAAAAAAAAAACAGATTGGCAACTATGCTTCTACGAACTGTGCAACTTGCTTACCTCAGTTAACATCTGGTAGATAAATTCAAAACATGCACCCTCCCTCTGTAGTCAAATAGCATCGCGGACTTCGAAAAACGCTGGACAGGGGGCGTGAATTCAAGCCTTACCTGCGCAACCAGGCAAATGCCTGGATGGGGTCTTCGATGGGAATTTAATTCCTCCATGGAAATAGCAAAGTAAAAAACGCAATGAAATGTTTGAAAATTCCGAACTCCCACTTTCATCTCGGCAATGTAATCAGTTTCCCTCTGTAATTACGGTTCCGACTACGCGTAGAGGATGAACTCGAACAACTTGATTCGTGCGAGAATTTTATGTTCACTACTGCAGATGTTAATGTTGATTTTGTAGCGGCAGTCAGTTCAAAACACTTTAAGCTTAACAGTTTAAATTCAGTAATCAGTGCATAAAGTGGCTCGATTTTTATTTTACTTCTCGATTTTAACCAAAAACATTTCAGAAAATTACGCAAACCTACCTTATTTGGCTGTATAACAGAGCCTACAATTTCATTTTTCCCCTTCTTAGAAATATAATTAAGTATCTTGAAGTGATCCAAGTCAACTAAAACAGGCTGAGAGCATATTTGACCAGTGGTAAACGCTTGCGATTTTATAGCTACGGAAGGAAGGGGTATGGAAAAGGTCCTACATCAACGAAAGGAAAGTTTTTATTAGTTAAATTTCCAAAACATTCAAAGATATAATCCTAGATTTAGTAACAAGATTTCCAAATTAGCTATACAAAATACAAGTCA
>JAGDQP010029567.1:0-23276 GCA_022664845.1 Lepisma saccharinum | reverse complement strand
CAGTAATAGTTCCGATTTATAAAAAAAACGGGATAAATTGGACTGTAATAATTACCGCGGAATCTCATTATTGACAACATGTTACAAAGTACTGAGTAATATCCTGCTAACTCGCCTAGGCCTATACGTAGATAAAATAATTTCAGATCACTAGTGTGGATTTAGAAGAAATAGATCCACGTTGGACCAGATTTTTCGCCTTGAGACAAATCTTGGAGAAGAAATGGGAATACAATGGGACTGTTCACCATCTATTCATTGATTTTAAGAAACCATATGATTCTATCAAAAGGGAAAAGTTATACAGTACCCTGATACGATTTGCAATTCCGAAAAAAAACTTGTTCAGTTGGTGAGGATGTGTCTCAGTGACCCCATAAGCAGAGTAGGGATAGGTAATTATATGTCAGATAGTTTCGAGATTCGCAATGCATTGAAACAAGGTCATGCTTTATCACTACTACTGTTTAACTTTGCGTTAGAATATACGATTTTCAAAACAAAAGAGGACAAAAAGGTACTGATGTAGGGGCTACGCGTATGATGTATGTTTAATAGGGGACGATATAGATGCACTACAAAGTTACATCGATGTCTTAGTAGAAGCTTGCAATGAAATAGGTCTACAGGTAAACATAGATAAAACAAAATACATAACAGGCTGGAACATGGGGAATGAAGGAAATAAAAACATAATAATTAGGTATTGGATCATAGAGAGAAGAATTTTTTTAATACTTGGGAGCATACGTAACAAGCAAAATGAGGTTACGGAAGAAACCAAACGTCGCTTAGTATCGGCCAACGCATGTTTCTATTTAGTCCAGATACTTCTAACATCGGGATTAATATAAAGGAAATTGAAAATATTCTGCCGGTAATACTTTACGGTTGCGAAAGTTGGAGTACGATCCTAACAGATGAACATAAATTACGTGTGTTTGAAAGTAAGGTTTTGAGAAAGATATACGAGCCGAAACGAGACGAGATCAATGGAAAATGGAGGAGATTGCATAATGAAGAACTCCACGGACTGTACGATTCACCAGATGTTGTAAGAATAGTGAAATCGCAACGACTAAGATAGACAGGCTATGTAGCTCTGATGGGGGGAAACGAAGATTATATTCTCGTATTTTGGTCTGAAAACCAGATGTAAAGAGACGGTTGGGAAGACCGATACTTTGTTGGGAGGACAATATTAGAAGAAGTAGAGAGTTCGAGAAGTAGATATTCGTGATGAAAATTTGCTTGATGTTGCCGTGGCGAACGTTTGTTGCTGCGGGGATGAACTTGCGAGTTCCGTAAGTCATCCATCATGTATGTGTGTGAGTCAGTTATGGATACAAAGCTTTTAGTTACAGCACATGAAGCTGCAATCACATCGCTTCTTACCATTCATTAGTCATTAAACGTACTAACTGTTTCAGCCTAGTCGGAAGCTGGACGCGTGTGATTACTACGCACATACACAAAATATGATTAATACTTCCTAAGTGAACTAGAATCTCACAGGTACAACGATTAATAGCGCTCAATTAATACAGATTATGAAATCTCTATGTACTTTCATTAATGTAGGGTTTCAATTACCTTCAACACATTTTAATTATAAACCTCCTAGTTTTATCGTTAATAATACAAAATTTTAACCACTTTTAGTCTATACTTAATTATGTAGTTGGCAACATTGTATACCTGTAAGCGTTGTTGCATAAAATGTTGTTGTCATATTCTATTGCCAGTAGAAGTAATCAAATAACATGTAGGTGAAAAAGCCAATCAGAAAAGCACACAACACTGTATTTTTAATGTACCAGATATATTTTTATTTTCTAAGTGTCGTCGTTGTTTTTTTTTTTTTTTGTTTTTTTTTCGAAAAGCATTATCAAAATGTAGTTAAAAAGAAGTGAAAAAGGAAATGTATTGAAGAATATCCGGTTTCGTTTATTCATTTTCAGTTTTTCCATTTGTTTGTTTCATTTTATTTCCCCGTGTCCCTTCCTTTTCATCATTTCCTTCTCTGCTTTCTGTCAAAAAATGATTTTTTTTTTGGTTATTGGTGTTGCTGTCAATAGCTGAATGGAAAAGAAAAATCGTAAAAATTTTTTTGCTTAACAATATTTCTTGTATTGAATTAATCTTTTTTTGTTGTTGTTGGGGTGTTGTTTGTCTCGTCTTCTGTTTACGACGAAGGTGTTTGTGTAGTGGATGTGGTGGTTGAATATGTTTCTTGGAAGTAACTTAGATTGAACGTTTCCCAGAAGATCTTATAAAAGTCTCTCTCTTTTACCACTTACACAAACCAAGCGTGAAAGTGATTCTTTTTTTTCCCCCGTCTCTCTCTTTCGTTTTGTTCTAAAATGAATTCTGGTTTTAAGAATTTGACAAGGATTCCGAACAGGAGATAATATTAAGCCCATTCGTGGGTGGGTAAGCAACTTTAATTTATTAACGTATTAATTACCTAATTTAAAAATCCGAAAATTTTATAACAGGGCGACCAAATTTAGATAATTGGGGGAGAAAAAAGTCAGGGTTACCAGATGTCTTCATTTCTTCATCTTGACATTCTGTCTCTCCTTTCCGAAATGCCTTGAAATTTGTAGTGACCTTTGTTTAATAATAATAATAACGTAAGCTTTCTTTCAAATATTTGAATTTTGCTAATCCTCCTAAATACGGGGAAGAGAGGATATGACTTTTTAAAAGATATGAAAGCGCGAATAGCAGTGCTGGAAGATAGAAAATCTATTTCGTGGACCTGTAAACAAAGAGACGAGGAAATCATTGATGAAATATTTTTTGTAGAATATACAGTTACCGTATGGAGCCGAAATGTGAATTGTACGAAGCAGTCACGAAATTACTCAAAGCCCGTCACCGGGAAAAGACACTCTTTTCGATTGAAAGTGATATTTAAGAAATTATTGCCATAACACATTATTACCATGCCCCTCTTGAATATATATATATATATATATATGTGTATATATATATATATATATATATATAGATATATAGATAGATGGGTAGATAGATAGATATTACCTTTCTTCCTCTGGAAGCTAAACAACCCATCGGACAAAAGAATGGATGCGATTTTCCGACTCCTCGTTGTTTGTTTAGTTAAATTAATTGGCTACCATAACCTTCCTCCAACCTTGCCAAAACCTTTCCATTTTTAGGTGAGACATCTTAACAGCTTCGAAATGCGGGCATGGAGGGAATGAAAGAGAGCACCAATCATAATCCTTGAGTACAATATATCACATTTTAAATGTCTTGTTTTCATGAAAAATGATGTTTCTTGTAATATTTTTATTTCAGTCCAAGCTTATGTTTTTTGGTATCATGAAAAATGATAAAGATTATCATTATATTAGTACACAGGAATATATTATTTGAATAACAAAAAAGTAGCATTTGTCCCTTCGGAGGTGCAAATTTTTTTAATGCAATTTTGTTGCTTTATTTGATAAGCTACAAAATGAATTATTCAAAATTATATTCTTAATTATTTTCTGTTAAGCGATTAAGTGCATCATATGACGTGTTCGGTCATATCGATCATTTTTTTTTTAAATATTCATTTAAATATTTCCTCTGAGGAAGAAGTTATACACGTTTATTTTTTTCTGTGTTCGGAAAGATCACGTAAAATCATTTTGATTTTTTTTTTTCAATTATAGCCATTTTCCTTCCATTAACATGAAAGAAATGTAACCTTTAACATAGTTTCATTAATTAAATTTGCTTTGCACTTGTTGGTGTATTTCTTATAGTACTATCCTTACTAAAATATTTCTTTTTCTTTCTTTACTTTTAGGTAAGAGTTAGCATCGATTTGTTTACACACATACTCAAGGTTATGACGTGCAGGTTCGTAAGTATAAAGTTCTTGAACAGAATGACGTAATATACACTTAAATTTTCTTTTTCAATTATTCAAGATTTTAATAGATTTTATTTTATATTTGTTAATCAGTTTGCAAAATTTACGTTTTCTAATTTTCTACCCAAAATTAGGATTTAGGAGAGTAGTATTATGTTAAGATTAAAGATTATTCGAGACTAGGAATGGTTAAACCAACATGGAGATCTTCAGGCGGCTCTGACTAAAATTCTTGTTGTATGGAAATATTATTTGAACAGCCTTTTTAACGTACGTCGCTTCGGAGAACAGACAGATGAATTTGTGATCTATATCACAGAACTGTGGATACCCGAACCTAGGGAGTTCGAGGTCAAAATTGCCATATAAAAGAAACTAAAAAAAAAAAAACAAGCAATTGATATCCCAGCCGAATTAATTAAAGCGTAAGGAACAGCACTAGTTAACGAACTAAATAAAACAAGTGCGATATAAGGGAGGAGAAACTCAGGAATTGAATTGAAAACCTCAGTAATAGTCCCGGTTATTAAAATGACGATAAATTTGACTGTAATAATTGGGAGTTTCGTTACTCCCAACGTGTTTAAAAGTTTGAGTAATATCCTACTAGAAAGTCTAAAAGTATATATCTGGATAAAAATAATCGCAGATAACCTATTTGGATTTTAAGAAAATAAATCTATGTTGGCCCAGATTTTCACCTTGACATATATACAACAGAAGAAAAAGAAATAAAATTGAACAGCTCACTAGTTCTCCATTCATTTTAAGGAAACCTATGATGCTATCAAAAGGGAAAAACTATACCATATCCTGGTACGATTTGGAATTCAGAATAAAAACTTCTGCTAGTGAGGTTATCAACGCACTATATATATGGTATATACGTCAACGGGAATCGACTCTGATTATCCTTGTTACCTTGAATTATTTTTAATGTGTAGTGATTTCAACTTTCCTTTGAAATCTTTTCATTGTTGACAGCGCGAGCGAGCGTGTTGGGTTTGACGCACGTGTTTGTAAAATGTTGTGAAACGATCCAAATCTGTTTTTACAAAATAAGTGAGTGTATGAAACAATCGAAACTTCAAAGACATTTTAAAAGTCAACATTCTGATTTGGTTAGAAAGCGACTGAGTATTTTAAAAATAAGCTGACGGAACATAGTATCTATATTTCGTCTGGATGAAACAACGAAAGGCCAGTGTTGGTTTCTTATGAAGTGGGTTTATTATTTGTGAAAAAGGGACTACCTCACACAATTGGTGAGGAGTTGGTTCTTCCAGCTGCCAAAGTAATGACATGCCTAATATTTGGCGAAAATCTGTCAAGCGAACTATCTTCAATGTCACTGTCTAACAATACCATTAAAAGAAGAATCGAAGAAATGGCTGGAAATGTACAGAACATGTTAACACCACGTGTGATGGTCCGTGAAATATTTCACTTTGGAAGAGGAAAGTAGGACGTTTCTGATAAACCAAGTTCATTTGCCTTTGTCAGATCAGAACACAGTACCAGACAAGAAGAACTTTCGTTCTGTAAACAGTTCCCGGTACACACAACTGTAGAAGCGATGATCGATTGCCGAAAGGGCTTAAAAATTAAATTCAGATTCAAACAATGATCTTACTTACTTGCCTTATGGCTTACGGAACTCGCAAGTTCATCGCTACAGTAGCAAACTTTCTCCATAAGATTCTATCCTCAACAAGATGAGCCAGTTGTCATCACGAATATCTACTTCTCGAAGGTCCCTTCTAATATTGCACCCCCAGCGTCGTCTCGGTATTCCCAACGGCCTCTTTCCCTCCGACTTACCAACCACGATGTAATATACCATCCGAGCTGCATGCCCTGCCCACCTTAGTCGTCGTGATTTCAAGTACTATACTGGACCGACAGAGTTGCCAATTTAATCATATTTTAATAGCATTCTAGTCATAAAGATTATGAAAACATAGTTTTATAACAAGCCGAAAAACAGAGGTTCAAGGAAATAGAGATATGATTAAGAATGAGATCATACATACAGTTAAAAAAAAGGTAATAATTAGGAGTATATATAACAAGCAAGAACGAGATTACGGAAGAAATAAGAAGTCGCTTAGTATCGGACAACATACGAGCAATGTTTCTGTTTAATCCAAATACTCCTGACCTTGCGATTAATATCAAGAAAGTTGAAATTGATAAACAGAACTGTTATTTTGTCGGCAATACTTTATAGTTACGAAAGTTGGAGTACGACCTTGTTAAACACAAATTACGAGTGTTTGAAAATAAGGTTTTGAGAAAGATGACGAAAGGGGACGAGATGACCGGAGAATGAAGGAGACTACATAATGAAGAACTTCACAGACGCTACAGTTCATCGGATGACGAAATCACGACTGCTTAGATGAGCAGACCGTGTAGTTCGGATGGGAAGAAATCGAGATTATCTTCCATGATGACTGGGAAGCCAGAGGGAAAGTCATCAATTTGTACATTTGAAAATGGTAATAGGCGAGGAGAATTACGTAGTTTGTGTTCATAATTGTTCAGGGAACGAACTGATTGTATTACTCTACTGATCTAATCTCTTGTCACTTTGTCACGCACCTCTTAACTCAAGGGTTTTCAAGCTTTCTGACCTCTGGGTCTCCTTTTTTAATGGAAAATCTTCGGCGGCTACCTATGCATCTTTGCTTTCATATCAAAATATATGCTCGTAAATAGTATTAAATTTTTAATTTTACTTGTATGAACATAGCACATAATAATTTTGATAGTAAGTGTAAGCATAAAAATACTCTTTCATAATATCCTTCAAGCGACAGAATATCTAGGAAGCAACGGAATAAGCGAAATTTCTATAATAATAATAATAATAGCTCAAACTGTGAATACCGTTCCCTCAGTTGCAAGCATTGTTCAGTTAAGAGGCGCAGAAGATCATCATTTCCTCCAACAACATATCGGTAGCGCACAGTTTAAAAATCTCCGTCTTAAACTATTCAAGGTTTGGGATTTTCCTTCATCCTCTCTGGTAATGCGCTAGATTTACTCCGCTTGCACAAATTTTCACTTGACATTAGACCTGCACGCCGCCGTGCTCACTGCAGCTGCTGGTACTTTCTGGCTCGCCTCTGACGAATGAAGAATACCCTGGTGACTATGGCAAGGATGGGGAGGCATCTTTTAATGAAAACTTGACATTTCGTCAATTGTCGGAAATCTCAGTGATTGTAGCAACATTTCTTTGACTACTGACTGCTGTCATAATGTGTAGGCTTTCATTGTACTACTAGCTTTTTGCATTCGTTGAGATTTCCCGTTTTACATAAATGATTATTGCGTGTACATTTTTCCGTAGAAATACTCTTCATACAGTAGTGGGTAGGACCACTTTAATACTGAGTGCGAAAACATGTTGATCTGTGTACCCCTACTCTCCGTCAGTGGTTAAAACACAAATGTGATTGGAATCCCACGTTAATGGTACACACTCGTTCCTAGAAGCTAGGTGCTTAATTAGGTCGAAAATTACAACTCAAGCAAACATTAACATTTTTGTATTCATTTTTACCTTACATACAAATATGTAAATCGTTCGAACCAATCCATTCTGTCATTACATCTAATATCATTATGAGTCCCCTCAACTCAGTCAGTTTCCTTTCTTCAAGTATTCACTATAATATAGAATCCTACTAACACAGAAAGGAAATTCACAATATCCATATACTTATCTTCTGATTTTGTATTATGGATGACATGGCAGCATCACTTTGCATCTTCTATCCCTATAGACTCGAAAAGATTTATTATTTTCCCTTTCTCGAAATGTTAAAAATAATGTACTGACTCACGAAAGCAACTACGTATATAGCAATATTTCTGTAACACACGTGTTCTCTGTTCCCTGCAAGGAGAGCCCTTGGTCTCGCGTCTCTTGTTTGCCAGTTCTCTCCCAAGGGTAATTCGCACGACGAGTGTCCACACTTTGAAGTGTGACTCCAGAGATGAATCCTCGGCCCCTTAACATGATCAAAGACAGCCTCTGACAGGAGTTGGGTTGCCTGACATAATTCCATCTTCTCTCTGTCCTTTCTTCACCCCATCCCTCTCGTTCCTTCTCTTCCTCCTTCCACGTAATCATGGACACATCTATACCAATCTATCTCCAGTATTCTCCTTTTACATGTAACACTGAGTACGGACATAGATACATCTTTTTATCACAAATATAAATTGGTAGCAGTTGTACATCAATGAAGTCATGACTTGAGAGCAAAACGTCATATTCAAATTACCAAAGTGGTAATATGAATTGTAATTACCAGATTTCACAAATGTATTCAGGTTTTACGTCATGTGATCTAAGCAAGTTGTTTTCCAATTTTAATTTAATTTATAACTGCCTTTCTTGTTAAACTTCTACTCATGTATTTCAACTGATTCCTTTAAAAAAATTATCGTAATAATTATTGGTTTCGTGCAGCTTTTCTGTCTACTGGCAATAAATGGACTCTTGGAATAATTATACTGTAATGCTTTGTCGTCACTGACTTCTCCGAATTTTGCTTACAATGTAGCTAGTGTTATTTAATTCTAGTTTCTGTTGTTCTTCCTGTCTGACCACGTATATACACTTTACTATAATTAGAATTGATTCTAGCACACGTTAGGAATTTACACAGGCCACACAATTTGCTTTTTTTGTTTGTCGGTGCGCTCTAGATAATCATGATTCCATATCTTTTCGGTACTCTCTCTATTCCGTTACTCATACTGCTCACATGGGCAAGACAGATACTGATTTTTCGGGCTTTCAAGATCTTTGACAGAAAAAAAACATTTGAACAAGAAATCTCCCACACAGTCAAGAACCCTATCCAGAAGTAGGTACAGCAGACACAGACTGACAAAACAAGAAAATGAATTAATCTGGAACTGAAAACTCTGTATGAAAACCAACAGGATAATGACGACCAGGAAGGACAAGCAATAGCAGTTTTGCCTGTATTAGTAACGAATTAGGGAGAGTTTTAAAAGGATATGGAATCATAACCATAAAACCGAAAGCAAATTGTGATCTGTCAAAAAGAGCCTCCTGCACAAAATCAATAGGAATCGTGGTAAAGAGTAGGGTCTACATTGGTCACACAGGAAGAACAACTGAAACTAGAATTATAGAACACCAGCTAAAATTGTAAGGAAACATCCAGAAATGCCCATTTATTTCCAGGAAACAGAAGTTTAGTACAAAGCAATAATTTGTACAAGAAATTAGAAATGCAACAGTTGAAATAACAGTACTTCAACAAGAAAGACCTTTATAAATTAAATCAAATTCTGAAAATGAGAATCGAAAATTTCAAATCTGGTCCATAATGTTCTTAAATAATCTACTGATAGATTGATGAAACAACCGTAGAACGTAAACCCCGTATAAATGAAATTTACCTTGAGAAAGTTTAAAGCATTCATTTCATACCATAAAGCTTATATCTCGTACCACAACCACTATATATATATATATACAGTATTGATCATGCAAATTACTTTTTATATTTCACTACGTAGCAAATGTGTGTATCAAAGCTAGAAATGGGGAAATCGAAGGTACGGATGCAAACATTAACTTTTGTCAGGGATAATATCAGCATAAGATTTACCCCGTACCTTTCATTTGAGACAGGTAAAGATAAAATTAATTGTATGGGCGGTAACAGCACTATGGCTTACGCCCGTCCCGCTTTGAGACAGGTATTTTGAATTATAACCAAAGAACCAGGAAGGTCAGTCAAATATAAACAGGAATTTCTGTGTAGAAACCGAGTGTGTGGTCTAATGGTGTGGCTGTGTGGGCAGGCAGTGGACGTATCTAGTCTCCCTGTTTGCAGTAATGTGTACACTACCTAGTGCGATACTTTTAGTAACAGGATGAGCAAGCGAGAAGCACCTAGTGTCATTAAACAGTGTATTATTATTATTGTTTTTAAGAAAGTAAGACGTTAAATCAAGTGAAATTTTGAAAAAGATTATGTTCACAGTTTGTATGTCAAAATTCATTCTCTGGTGGTCGTCATGAAATTCAACATTTGACTCATCTACGTCGAATAAAAACAGCATAACGCCCAAAGATATAAAACTCGGAACCTTATTGAAGCTGAGAGACGAGTAACAGTAGATGGAATTGTGCGAAAACCGGGATAAGCCAGAGCAGTGTGCATTCCATTATTCAAAATTAGTTACAATTGCGGAAAAATAAAATATATGCACGATGAGCTTCCCACATTTTGAGTACTGAGCAGAAGGTCGAGGGAGGTGCAATTTGTCAGTGACTTTTAACTCGGAACTAAGCAGAAGAGGACGCGTTTCTAGTTTCTACAACTCATTATTACCTGCGATGAAACGTGAGTGCAGCACTAGACTCCTGAAATGATGTGGTTGAATATGGAATCGGCGGTTAACAAGTTGAACCGCTTCATTAAAGGCAAAAACATGTTTGTCGGTTTGCAAGGTTTTTGTTACTGTTCTTTTGGATTACAAAGAAGTTGTCTATGTCGACTCTTTAACAATGCACACTACAATTCGACAAGATGAAAACGACTTATCGGTACAAATCCGCAGTGTGTTACTTCTTCACAAGAACACTACAGGAAAAATTGCAGCAGCTCTGCTGACCTACTGTTGAATATCCTCCTTGCAGCCTCGACTTGTAATCAAGTGACTATCATTTCTTAGAAAGCTAAAGGAAACATTAAGAGGATAATGTTTTTGATATGATGGAAAGATGGAAGGATTTTTGCAGTTGGCTTTCCACAGTCCCCAGTTGCGTTTCATAAAAATGGAATCAGAAAACTGTGCATGTGCTGGGAAAAGCGTGTAGCTGTAATTGGAAATTATGTAGAAAAATAATGTACAATTACTTTCGAAAGTAACTAACAAATTACTTTCAGCAAAATATCGGTTTATATTTCACTAACCCTCGTACTACGGATTCAAATGTTTTCGCGCTTCATATTTTAAATTCTATTCTTTAGATGAATTTATTTTTTTGCCACAAGTAGGATATTGAGATTGTTTAGGTCTAGAGAGAGAAATAGGTTTTCTTTACCAACACCACGTCTTTATTTTATATTCCGTTTGTCGAAGATATTTTTCGAACTATGTTCTACGAGCACGAACAAGACATATAAAACAAAAGTTGTATTGGGCATGTGAGAAAAGGAAGATTATGTAACTTTTCTTTCATGATTCTCTGATACGTTTACTCTCCTCTCGCTTTGTCAGTTTGTGTTGGTGTATCTGTACTTCTTTCACTAACGTATACAAACATAAATATAGTGTAAAGCTCTTTCTCTCCAACACTCACATATATATATATATACACGCCGCCACAGAGAGAAAGATTTTTACGTTCTGCAGATTCCATCTCTCCTATCCAGCATCAATTCCAATAATACTGACAGGAGAGAAAATTCCAAGAGGAAATGTCCAGCGTTGTTTCTAGAAATTGCTTGCACTTCTCTGGAGTTTCTCCAAGCAGAGAGAATGAAAATGTTTCTAAAGGAAGAAAAGAGAGAGAGAAACAGAGGTCGATATAAGCTAGAAGGTCACTCCAATCGTACTGGCTGAAGTTGGTGGATAAAGAGAAAGGGGAAGAGAGCAAGAGACTGAGTGCGAGAGAGAATGGAGACAGAATAAAAATCTGACCCCAACGGTGGTTCCAGAGGACTGATAGTGCGGGAAAAGCTTCACATTCGACCCCACGTCGAAATTACCGCTGGGGGACATAGAACCAACAGCAGCTAGCTAGCAGAGAGTTTTCCCTACAAACAGAATGTGTTTGTCCAAAGTCAAAACCTCTCTCGCTCTTTCTATCTTCATCCCCACTTCGTATATTTTTCTCTTCCTCTCATCCCCTCAATCTCCAACAGCCGCACAGCAGTTCTGAAACAGAAGAGCATAACATGCAGGCAGGCGGGAGGCTGTGAGTTCATGTCCCCAAGGGATGCAATTCTGTGACTTTGCTAAAACATCTCTTCCCATTTCTCGTCGCCCTCTTCCCTTTCATCTATCCTCTGTTTGATATAAGAAGGGGCGAAGAGCGAGTCTTTTGCTTTTCCCCATGAGCTCTTTCACCCACTCTCGTTTTCTTGTTTCTCTTCTCAACAACTGCCTTCGGCTGGCTAGTTGATGACACACTCTTGGCTTTAGTCTTGAAGAAAATGCGCGGACACTATTTCGACCGCTGACAGGTGCATTAAAGTCTGAATATGAATTGTGTAAGGAGAAAATCGTGTAGAGTTGTATCTTTCGAGAATCTTACTGATAGCGTTTTGTTTCCAAGAAATTGTGTACAGTCAAGGTTTCATGGTAATCTTCTATGAGTTTTTTACGAGTACCTGTTGTAAGTATTGAGCTGCACTATGAATCAGGCCAATAGAAATTGATTTCAAATGATTATGAAATGTGATAGTGATCTTGTGTTTAATACTCTGTCGTTTTAAAAAGTTGTAAGAATTTCTCGGCCTTATGTCACAGTGAGAACCTAATAACATTTTCTCCTTCTACTACAAGTTTTAGATGCGAGGTCCTAAAGTAATCCAGAATACTGGACTGAGTGTTTAGTGCCTAATGGTCTTGCCTTGGATACTAGTCCTCCTGAGTTCGATTATTGGTGTTGACCTAGTATTGTGAATAAAGAAATTGTGGAGTCAGGTCACGGAATTCTAAAGAATAATTGTGACGAAAATCGTTGCGCTGACTAGGCACACTCAACTGAACGAAAAGCATCCGATAGGTTGGTGTCTTCCCGTTCTGCCTAAAGGCCCTCTAGCACTTGGTAGAAAATATTTTCAGTTATATTATCTTTAGTGCATAATCTTTCGAGATAGGGAATTTTATATAGGGAGTGATTTTTTTTTTTTTTAAGGAAATGCAGCTCCGAACTGCACGCCTCCTAACGTGTTTTCATGCAGATCGGAACTCATATTTTTTTAATGACTGTAAGAAGCTGTTTATTAATTCTAACAGATTCTGTAAGAAAAAGAACTTATTTCTTCAAGTTTTGTAATAAATTTAGGATGTTATTCCACTTGTTCTGCCCGGAAAGATGACTAGGATACAATTCTGTTATTAGCAGTGTTTGTTTAATATATGACCAAACATGTCTTGAGGATGTAAAGTGTGGCAACATTTAAGTACTGCGAGCCTTAGCATGCTGGAAATAAACTCCTGGAAATCCGAATGAAATTTTGTGAAATGACTTGATATTAGATCGAAATAATTTTGTTTTGTATTTGTTTCAGTTGTAATGTCAGATGGTTTTCTTGCAACTGAGTCAATCAATTTTCCATTTCTCTGCAGGTATTTAAAAAAATCACATTCATCTTTACAAAGTACATGTGCATAATACTGCTAATAACAGAACTGTATCCTAGTCATCTTTCCGGGAAGAACAAGTGAAGTAACATCCTAAATTTATTACAAAACTTGAAGAAATAAGTTCTTTTTTCTTACAAAATCTGCTAGAATTACTAAACAGCTTCTTACAGTCATTAAAAAGATATGAGTTCCGATCTGCATGAAAACAATTTAGGAGACGTGCAGTTCGGAGCTGCATTTCCTTTTAAAAAATCACTACCTACGTAAAATTCCCTGTCTCGAAAGATTAGGCAAAACGGGAATGTTCAGTTAAAATTGAATCTGATTTGAAATTGGTCAGTGTGGATTCCTCACCGTCTCATAATATACATAAATGAGTATTTGCCCCCCTCGGAAGACAAAAGCACTGTTTGCAAAGGTTTGCTCTGATGCATAGCTTTCGAGAGAAAAGAGAGATAAGGTAGCTACACTGTAAAGGGTATAATACCGAATGTTCAAGCGGTTGGAACGTCTTTCAGGGTGTGATAGTAGATGAAACTCGCCGACCAAATTTTAGTACTGGATTCAGTCTTTCCATTTTTATTTTTTTTCTAAGCAAAACGTGATGATGATGTTCGGAGACAAGCCTATGATCCGAACCCTCTAAGGCAAGACGAACCGTTGGTGGGTCGTCATTGTCTAACGTACCATGAAGATTACGTGCTAATGAGAATACCTACAGTTTAAAGTGGACTTCAAACCATTTGTATCCCAACCTGGTATCGAACCCATAACTCCTGGATTAGAAGGTAGCAAGTATTACAATGGATACAAGCAAACCGTATAAAAAAGCCGAAGAGGGAAAGAATCTCGTATTCGTCCCTAAGAAATCTAAACCTGATCTGAAATTTAGTAGGCGCGTAGCCTATTGTATCACCTGCTATATCACACAACTGAAAACCTTCCCCTACTGGAACATTCAGTACAGTACAATATTCCACCTTAAAGTCACTTTGTTTCCCGCAATATCTCGAAACCTAAACATCGAAAGATAATTTTACAAAATGTGTTTCTGTCGAAGAATTTGCCAAGAAATAAAATTGTGATACCAATGGGCGTGAATTTTCACTCACTTTGTATGTACCTGTATGTGAGGTCCTAGTGGTGCATATTTGTGCGTTAATATGGGGGTGAGGTCACGAAAAATACACTCAGCTTAATCTCTCATCCAGTTTCCATCTAGAAATGGAGAACTTGGTGCCATCTTCTAGAATGATTCATTTCTTGTCATCAAAGATATAAAAGATAAAATAATTAATTCTAATATAGTAGATATGTAAGAGAGAAAGGTGTTTATATGTCTTACAAACAAAATTTCTTCTTAATATATCAGTTTCAGGCGTAAACTAATTTCAAGTTGGAGGAATAGTAACCAAGTAATATATCCTCTCTCCTACAATCAAGAAAAGTTCTAATGGACGAAGTTACTTATTGTGTATTAACAGAAAGAAACAAAAAGAGAAGCAAACTTAATTTAATTTAGTTATAAATTACCTTATTACGAGAATCGCTATTTATGTAAGCTGAAAATTTTACTTAATGTTTAGCTTCTTCAAACTTTTAATGAAGCTACTGATACAGTAACTAAGTTAATTGGGAGTTCGATAAAACTTCTTGCTTTATAGAGAGTTTGCTTAATTGTGTTATTATGAAGGTAATGAAGCTTATATTTAGTTCGTGCTGAAGTGTTCACGCATTTCATTATCATTTTACCCCGTAGACAATAACAACACAGATTTTGAGTAAATGGACATTGTTTTGTTCTCCGTGTACAGTGGATATTATCAAAAGGCAAAGAAAAAGAATACATAGTAACTTTCATGTTTATTTTTTTAATAATTGATTTTAACAGCATGAAATATTGGTGACGACTTTTTTATTTTTAAACAAAGAGAGCGTAAGACAATTTTGCTGTTGTTTCAAAATATTTGTATCATACTATAATTTTCATTCCAGCTGTTATATGTCCACACATCTCAAACTCATAGATCAAGAGAAGAGATTATAATTTTTATTACCGTGAAAATAATGATGTTGATATGAATATATACGTTCCAGTGTTCTACTTGGCTACTAGTTGATGATCTTAAAATCCGAGCAATGTCGTTGAATCATCTCGTATACGCTGATAGACAAACATTGGCTTCCTTCTATACAAGGAAGATTGTTACAGTACATCTCTAATAGTCAGAAATTACTTATGAAAGTGTTTATTTCCTTTTACCTGTCCCGGAATAGAAGTCGCGAAGCTACCTTGGTTCGATCGGCATCGATTGTGTTGCTGAGGCAGTAAACGACGCACGTGTTGAAAGTTGTATAAATCTTTAGATTGAAGCCGATCATAATCAAGTAAAATGGAATCAACGTCTGAAAGTACGTTGAATGCAAAAAGAAGTTATGAAATAATAATTTATCAAATATAAATTATTAGTAAAACAATACGTTATTATGAAAAAGTTATGTTGTTCCGTGTTGTTCCGCTGTCAGACTGATTTTAAGTTGTAGTCAAATGTATATTTTCTTCAATATTAAAAAAAAAAAATCCTGCCCGTAGTTGCCCCTCTGTTTTTTATTCAATTTTTTTGACACCCACATATTAATAGCCCCATTGTCACTGACTGACTCACTCACTCATCAATATTCCCAGGCTAAACTATTGAAGATAGAAACACCAAATTTGGTATGAGGGTACATCATCACTAGTAGGTAAAGGGAAAAGTCCCAAATTGTGAAAAAGTCGCCATCTTGGATCCAAGATGACCGCCCCCAAAACCCATTATTGTATAGAATACACAGACTATACCGCTGGGGCTACTGAAGCGAAATTTGGTATGACGGTACATCATCACTTGTAGGTTACGAAAATATTACAAAATGTAACCAAAACGCTATCTTGGATCAAAAATAGCGGACCAAAAAGAGACCATTTGCCACAACGTTTGAGCTAGACATACGAAATTTAGCATAAAGGTGTGTCATCACGAGTAGTTTAGGAAAATATTACAACATTTTGAAAATGTCGCCATCTTTATAAAATAGGTCGTGTGGGGTATCAAATGAAAGGATTTTTCCCACCGAAAGCAAATTATTTATTCAGACATTTATTTTAGGGATTCCAAATTTATTTAAAAAATAAAACTGCTTAGAAACCAAAATAGTGGCCACATCTAGTCGAAAATTGGTCAAATGAATTTCTTGACTTTTTTGACAAAACTTCAGAGAAATATGTTTAAAATCATTCCAACGTTGGTACTGTATTATTTGTGTTTACCCAAAGAAATTATAATTATACGATAACGTCCCACCTCCACCCAAACTAGGGGCAAAAGACGGGACTGAAAAGACGGGACGTTTCCTTTTCTTTATTATCCACCGACTTCAATATTTTCTCATGCCACATTGTAAAAAATCGCATACATTCTTTTTACAGTGTATGACTTTGTATTCATCTGAATCTTTCAACTTTTCTATTTTGTATGGGCCAGTCCAGTATCTTTCGACCTCAGCCAGTCGCGATTGGTTGTATACACTTGGTTAAAATCCATGAACATCCATGCTGCTGTCCAACCCGCGACCTTCGAGTCGCTGGCCTAACGCCTTAGACCGCGCAGCTATGATTGGCCTCAACGTCCGCAATTCAAAACCTTATCTTTTTTAGAGGAAAAAAAATAAATTCTCCGTTCTTTTTAAATCATTTTAAAGTAATCGTTCTCTCATGTCACACTCTAAACCCTCATCGATACACACAAAACGTAGACAGAGAATTACAGCGCATAGAGTGCTTGTGGTTGTCCATTGGTTAGCACGCTCACTTCCTTGTTCTAAACTATTGAGTTTCCATTGAACGGAATGGTTCGGTGTTTACTTTTAAAAGCTGTCTAGGTCCTGTCCTTAGAAGCTCACGACGTTATTGAGGACTTTAATCACTCATTCAGAAATAAGAATACACAGCGTTGGGTATCTAAATAACCTTTTGCTGCGTGAGTGTGGAAGTGTATATAATATTATTTCCCACCAAGTTTGCAGTGTGAGCTTAGTGTATTCGTCTCTTGTAATGAATATTGATGAAGCATGCCCGGCATTCGTGTAGGGATGTTGGTGGTTCAAGAATTATGCATGTTTCAACCACCCCTCTACCACCCTCCCTTCTCAGCAAGCTTCCCGTTCCATCATACAGTGTACATCTGAAGAGCATGGAGAGGAGAGAGAAGTGAACATAGTACCAGAACAGAATAGCCGATGAGTATATATATATATATATATATATATATATATATAAACATGTATGCATCCAACACACGCATACACTCACATTGATTGACATTCCTCCCACATATGCGTGTACGTAGGTCTGATGGAACATTTCTTGTTACGGTTATATGCAAATTTCATTGTTGGTTATTACGTTATTACATGGTCATGTTCCCAAAAGGGTGTGGAAAAAGAAGAAAAAATGATATAGCTATTTGGGCTCCATTTTCTTTCATCACCGAATACTCTGTTATATAATTTAAGAAAAAAATATAGTAATGTTTCATTTCAGGTTTTACATTAAAGCGGTACTTTTTTTTTGCTTTTACGTGGACAGACAATAGTACTGTTGTTGTATAACGATCAGTATGGGTAAATTTTTAAAAATTATTGGCCATTACGTGTAATAGACATGTAATTAGTCAATAAAACGACTCAAAATAGGAATAAAGCTGGTTGCTATGCAACAGAAACGTGTTGTGCTTTACTTCAGGCTGGACTAGAATAACAAGAAATATAGGAATCTCACGCTTTTTAAATTTTTAATTTCCTGAAGTTTGTTTAGAAAAGGACTACTACAAAATCCCCTGATATGTGTGATAACCTTTCTACCTACTTTCACTTCCCCCTTCCACTTTTATAATATCTATATTTATCCAAATTTGCCTTGTACGAATAGGGCTATAAGTGGGGTAGAATCAAGGGACATACATATGTTAGTGATACAGTTTGTGACTTACTCTCATCATCATAAGAGATGTACACGATTTATGGTTCAGAGTGCCCAGTCTTCCTTGTGGAGTTCTTGAAGCCAGTGCGTTCTAGTAGATTAAGCCGAAACGAAGGGGAAATTGTGTATTATTTATGAATACTATTGACCTTTATTTTAGTTCTCAATTACATATATTAATTGGCATTTCAACTCTTACCAACCTATTATACTCTGAATTTGTTTTTATCTAATTTTAGGTTCCCGTGTGGAATTTCGTGAAGAAATATTGATAGTTGTGTCATTTTATTCAAAATTGATGGCCACTGGGAGGCAGGATAAGGGGGGGAAATTTTAAAAACACAAAATTTAGCATTAATCAGTACAAATGTGTGCTAGAGCATTAAAATTAGTCTTATTATTTGCAGTTTTAACTGAAGCAATATCATAAAGATTATCTAAGTTAATAACCCAGATTTTAAATATTGGAGTGGGGGCTCAAAATGTAAAAAAGAAACATGAAAAAATGAATTTGTTTTTAGCAGGTTAATTTCTTTTACTTGCAAACGTCAGCGTTTCTAATGTTTGGTCTACTTTTTGGTGGAACTGCTTGAAATAGAAGTGTAAATGAAATAAGGACATAGATAACAGTACTGATGCGTTTGTGGTAGGAGAAAGGGAGGGTTTTAAGTCCTAAAAAGCAGATTACTACTTGGCCGTGTGCAGTTTTCGTAAAGTAACATTGCAAGTGATGTCATTTTATTTAGAAAATTAATTGTGGCCATTTCAGTTCCGCGAGCGACAAAGGTTAACATTTGTTCAAAATGATTGCTCTTCGTCATTGGGTGCGATGTATGCTATGTTTAAGGTGATATCAGGAAACCTGTGTTAATTATACTGCTGAGAACACTGCATTTGTTTGTCCCAAATGGATCTAAGATTTTCTGAGTTGAGATATTTTATTGCCTTTACTGTACAAGTTTTTTTTAACTCGTTAAGCATTCTACAAACTGTCTATTTTATTGGTAGCGACAATATTCCTTCTGGATTCCTTTAAAATTTATGGCAGCGTCGTTGCACAGCGAAATAAAATTGTGTGTCCAAATTTTACTTGAGACTATTTTTCTTTTTAATTTCATCTCTCATCTTGTTTAAAATTGAATGTAAATAACAGGTTTGTATTATAGAATTTTATGTTAACTTTTAGTTGCTAAATATATTTGTTTACTGATTATTACAATAGTACCTTCTTACCCTTTCAGTTAATGGAAACCACATAGATGTACTACGTAATATAATTCTTATATATATTTTTTCTACTGTACGTGGGTGCATTTTGCCCATATTGCACCGACATTATGGCAAAATGCGCACTATTAGGTATATCACACGTAAGTGTTTCTGTCTTGGTGCCACATGCCATTAAAGCACAACCTGCGCATTTTCTCCCAAGGCACTATATATATAACCACAACTCCTATTACATGAAGTGGTGAAATAATACTAAACTAATAATGTTAAGTAGGATTTGACTACGATAGTTTAGATTCACTCCATTCTATCAGGTTCGACAAATGCAATCATTTCTAAGTACCATAGAATAGCTTGTGCAAGTATTTGTTTCTCCATGTTGTGGAAGGTGTTGTTTCGGGACGATGACAAAGTGTCTCTCCGACAAAGTGTCTCTACGACAAAGTGGACCTGATTTTGAGAGACAGTTTGTCGGCGACAAACTGTATCTTCGATGTACCAAATTGAGGAAGAGAGACAGTTTGTCGTGTTCGACCCCGTCAAAGTGTCCCTCCTCAGGAATGCGATACAGTTTGTCGGAGAGACACTTTGTCGCCGATGAACCAAATTGAGGAAGAGAGACAGTTTGTCGTGTTCGACCCCGTCAAAGTGTCCCTCTCCAGGAATGCGATACAGTTTGTCGGAGAGACACTTTGTCGCCGATGAACCAAATTAGAAGAGAGACAGTTTGTCGTAGAGACACTTTGTCGGTGGGACACCTTGTCGGCAACGAACCAAATGAAGAGAGACAGTTTGTCGTAGAGACACTTTGTCGCGGTCCCGTTGTTTCACATCAAGAGAATACTGCTTCAGTAAAAATGCACTACCGGTACAAATTAAATGTTGTATACAGGTAGATTAACGTTTCACACATTCGTAGACATTCAGTTAGTACCAAAGATACAAAGGATAAACTGAATTCGAGTTCAGTTTTTCTTAAGCTTTGCATAAGCATTATGATAGATATTAAATAATGATTAACAGGCGTAAATGTCCACATCTGACCAATATACTCAATAAGAAGTACAAAACCGATCTGCGAAATCAACTAATAAACCAACAATATCGTTGTCTTCTTTTCTAATAACTTGTTTTCCCTTCATTCTGGTCTGGAGTGGAGAGGTGTTTCCTATATCCTGGAATTCTGCTTGTTATTTCTTGTTTGCCAAACATACACCGTTCCTCACCCTACTACTTCTGGGGGCTTCATTCTGATGTTAGCCACAGTTTCAGTAAGGTAATTATGTGTCAATTGTTGTTTCGCTGTCTATATACAAGGCATGATAATATAATTATTTCCTCGTTCTCATTTTTTTCTATAAAACTATTAGTTTTGAAGAAAATCAAGAAAAAAAATCACCTCAATAGTTGTAGTATATACTTCAAAATAAACCATAGTTGTTGCCTGTTCAATAAATAGAAAGAAAATTAAATCTTGACGTAGTTACGAGTGATGAACAAAAAGGAACTGCTTTGCGTCACTTTTGACGATACTCTTATCTTCAGACAATAGAGTACGCAAGATGCTGTTATTGATTTTCAGAATGAGCTGTTGGTTGTACAGTATGTCGAGGTCATATAAAAATCAATCTTGGACCAAGGCAAGTGGCTTTATGTTAATGGTGACTATACTGAAACTGATTGATTGTCTGTAGTATTTACGGTGATATACGAATTTCTTTTAAGGTAGTCAATTTGTTTTCTGTAACCCAACTAACTTTTTTTTTTCCTTATAAGTTTCGTGTTTCAAGTTGTCTTTTCAATAAGGTCAAATAGTTCGTTCTAAAGAAAACTTTGTTACTCCTATACTAAAACTCCTGTCACTACCAATACCGTTCTCACTCGCCCAGTCATCGTTTTTAAATATTTCGCTTTCATTGTACTCCTCTGCTTTTAATTTTAAGTTTCTTTAGCGTCATTAGACGTGATAGTGTTGTTCAAGTTTGCCTTTGTTGGTTCCTGTGTAACCTGTCTTTATTTATGCAATGAACACAGAAAGTCAGAGGAAACAATTTCGCCACGCTTGTTCTTCAAAAGACAGTTTCTTATACGCTTGTTGACACCAAACCACAACACTTTCAGAAAACTTTCTAAAAATTTTCTAATATCTTCTTAATTACAACAGATCTCATGAGTGTTGTAATCTCTTTCTTTCCTTCTAAAGAGTAATTCGAAACAACAATTAGTTGTCCAGAAGAGAAAAAGAGTCGTGTTGTATCTTGAGCAAAAGGAATATGTGTCGGGTTTTAAAAGATGTAAAGGCGCAGTTTTCAGCAAAAGAAAATTACGTCAAGTAGGATAAGAAGGAAACAAGTACAGTATTGGTGGTAATCTATGCTAAATTGTTTGCATTGCTGCGTTTTCTAAGTTTAGAACAAGTTACGTAAAACTAATTAGCTTGATAATTTGTCAGCGCTGATGAAGAGTGGGTTCACAAAGAACTAGTAGATGAAGTAGCATTTAAAAGTACTTAACAGAGTCAAACTACGTCGACTGAAGTTATAAATAACATCAAGATATAGCATTACAAAATATAAGGTTTCAAGAATGCAAAAGATAAAAACTGGTAGATAAGGGATTTAGAATCTGTTTCAGATTCAAATAAAACAAATGTAAATTTTTTATCGCGGAATTTTCCGTATTCTTCGAAAGATCAGGAGACCAATATGTGTATACAGTTGATTAAGTTAAAGTACATAAATTTAATTGCAACAAAATATTATGAAAATCAAATTTATTTATTTTATTCTACGACAAAAAAAATGTTGAGTTTAACATTACAAAATAAACGAAAGTTTTGAAAATTATAACGATTTTGTGAAAAGCAATCATATTTTTCTTTTATATTTTTATTTCATAGATACCACCACTTCCCTTTTATTTTTAGTTGTTGGAGAGAGTAGTATGTTTATAGAACTTCTTTCTCTCTTTTTTTTTTATGGAAAGTTATATTTCCAAGGCGAAGAGAGTTGCAGCAGCTATAGATTAAACCACATTCCCTTACTCTCCCAACTTTATTCCCTCATTTTTTCCCTTTTCTCCTCACTGTATAAGGCCTCTCTCTCTCTCTCTCACTCACTTTCTCTCTCACTCTCTCTCTCTCACTCTCTCTCTCTCACTCACTTTCTCTCTCACTCTCTCTCTCTCTCACTCACTCACTCTCTCTCTCTCTCTCTCTCTGTTGTGTGTGTTCATATTTCCAGCATTTCACAAGTACGTAGGCTGGAATCCAGTATAACAAAGCTTCTCCAGCCAGCAGCAGCCACGAGGGAGACTACTGAAAGTTTGGCAGTTTTTGGCTTGCAATGGGGTCCAGCTGACAATGTTAGCACTCCTTTCCCTCTCCCCACCCATTCCTCCTCCTCCTCCCTTTTTTTTCAGAAAGTCAGAGAACCACATCACAATGAATAGATGCTGACGCTTTGCATTGAAATCGCGTCCCGCATTGTGTGTGCAGTATAGTACAACCTTCTAGCTATGCAAAGTTAAGTAACGAGTCGTTCAACTTATCTTCCCCATCCCTTAAACCTCAATTGACGATCCCTCCACGATTTATATATCTTTCCCTCTGGTTTTTATAATCCAGAATCTCTCCTCTATTATCATTAACTATTATCATTAATAATAATAATGCACAATATGGAAACACTGAACTCATATGCAAGACTGGACTAACATATGAGACAGTCGATTTAAATCTGTATCAAAGAC
>JAGDQP010029566.1:11823-22550 GCA_022664845.1 Lepisma saccharinum | reverse complement strand
TCTGTTACATTTCACTTGTGCTACATTTCTCTTCTGTTACATTTCACATGTGCTACATTTCTCTTCTGTTACATTTCACTTGTACTACATTTGTCTTCTGTTACATTTCACCCATGCTACATTTGTCTTCTGTTACATTTCACTTGTGTTACATTTCTCTTCTGTTACTTTTCACTTGTGCTACATTTTTCTTATGTTACACTTCACTTATGCTACATTTCTCTTCTGTTACATGTAACTTGTGCTACATTTCTATTGTGCTACATTTATCCTTTGTTACATTTAACTTGTGCTACATTTCTCTTCTGTTACATGTAATTTGTGCTACATTTCTCTTCTGTTACATTTCACTTGTGCTAAATTGTCTTCTGTTACATTTCACTTGTGCTACATTTCTTTCCTGTTATATTTCACCTGTGTTACATTTAATCTGTGTTACATTTCTCTTCAGATACATGTCACTTGTGCTACATTTCTCTTGTTACATTTCACGTGTGCTACCTTTCTCGTCTGTTACATTTCATTTATGTTACATTTAACTTGTGCTACGCTTCTCTACTGTTACATTTCACTTGTGCTACACGTCTCTTCTGTTGGATTTCTCTTCTTACATTTCACTTATGCTACATTTCTCTTCTGTTATATTTCACTTGTGCTACATTTCTCTTCTGTTACATTTCACTTGTGCTAAATTTCTCTTCTGTTACATTTCACTTGTGCTACTTTTCTTTTCTGTTACATTTCACGTGTGTTACATTTAATCTGTGTTACATTTCTCTTCTGATACATGTCAATTGTGCTAAATTTCTCTTGTTACATTTCACTTGTGCTACATTTCTCTTCTGTTACATTTCACTTGTTACATTTAACTTGTGCTACATTTCTCTTCTGTTACATTTCACTTGTGCTACACGTCTCTTCTGTTGCATTTCTCTTGTGCTCCATTTCTCTTTTGTTATATTTCACTTCTGCTACATTTGTCTTCTGTTACATTTCACTTCTGCTACATTTCTCCTCTATTACATTTGACTTGTGCTACATTTCTCTTTAGTTACATTTGACTTGTGCTACATTTCTCTTCTGTTACATTTAACTTGTGCTACATTTCTCTTGTTACATTTCACTTGTGCTACATTTCTGTTACATTTCACTCGTGTTACATTTGTCTTCTGTTACATTTCACTTGTGCTACATTTCTCTTCTGTTACGTTTCACTTGTGCTACACTTCTCTTCTGTTGCATTTCACCTGTGTTACATTTCTCTTCTGTTACATTTCACTTGTGCTATATTTCTCTTCTGTTACATTTCACTTGTATTGCATTTCCCTTCTGTTACATTTAACTTGTGCTACACTTCTGTTCTGTTACATTTCAATTGTGCTACATTTCTCTTCTGTTACGTTTCACTTGTGCTACACTTCTCTTCTGTTGCATTTCACCTGTGTTACATTTCTCCTCTGTTACATTTCACTTGTGCTACATTTCACTTGTGCTACATTTCTCTTCTGTTACATTTCACTTGTGCTACTTTTTTGTTCTGTTACATTTCACTTGTGCTACATTTGTCTTCTGTTACATTTCACCTATGCTACATTTCTCTTCTGTTACATTTCACTTGTGTTACATTTCTCTTCTGTTACTTTTCATTTGTGCTACATTTCTCTTCTGTTACTTTTCACTTGTGCTACATTTCTCTTATGTTACATGTAACTTGTGCTACATTTCTCTTCTGTTACTTTTCATTTGTGCTCCATTTCTCTGTTACATGTAACTTGTGCTACATTTCTCTTCTGTTACATTTAACTTGTGCTACATTTATCTTCTGTTACATTTAACTTGTGCTACATTTATCTTCTGTTACATTTCACTTGTGCTACATTTGTCTTCTGTTACATTTCACCTATGCTACATTTCTCTTATGTTACATTTCACTTGTGTTACATTTCTCTTCTGTTACTTTTCACTTATGCTACATTTCTCTTATGTTACATTTCACTTGTGCTACATTTCTCTTCTGTTACATGTAACTTGTGCTACATTTCTCTTCTGTTACATTTAGCTTGTGCTACATTTAACTTCTGTTACGTTTAACCTGTGCTACACTTCTCTGTTGCATTTCACTTGTGCTACCTTTGTATTCTGTTACATTTCACTTGTGCTACATTTCTCTTCTGTTGCATTTCGCTTGTGCTACATTACTCGTCTGTTGCATTTGACTTGTGCTATATTTCACTTCTGTTACACTTCACTTGTGCTACATTTGTCTTCTGTTGTATTTCTCTTGTCGTGTTACATTTCTCTTATTGTGTTGCGTTTCTCTCGTGTTACATTTCTCTTATTGTGTTACAACTCTACGCGTTAAAGCACTATATGCCAAAAGTCTTACTCTTACCCACGTACTGATATTTCTGCAACCCGCGATTACGCTCTGATGTTCATTTCCCCAAACTCTCAAAGTATGAGCCCCACAAAACTTTCTAATGCACCATTTAACAGGATAATTTTTGAAGTTCTCTTTTCATTATAACATTATCAGGTTATAGATAGTAACATCATATAAAAAGATAAAGAGAGTCTGATATACTGACATCATGCAGTCGATAAGGAAAAAATAATTTATTAGAGGCAACAGCACTATGGCTTACGTCCGTCCCTACGTCACGTCTATCCATCATACAATCGAGTTTTAATTATAATGGTTGCCAGGCCGTAAACATGATTAGATAGAAATTGGTCATTCATTTATGTAAATATATAAAGAAAAAGGCTTAGTATATATAACAAACCACAGCCATGTTCAATCCACTACTGGATGAGGCCTCTCTCCGGAGGGAGGAGTTGGTCTACTGCTCCCACGCTGAGCAGACGGGTTGGGAGAGGAGAGCCGAAGCTCTCACTGTGAACGCCACTGTCTTATTAACAGCAGCTTGCCAATTGTCCTCACGATGCTGGGTCAACACCGCAATTTTTGAGCTATACGGTATATATTTGTACTAATACTTTAAAAGTATTTTTAGTAAAAATAAATTGTATATCCAGGGCAAGAATTTGATTTTTTTCAAGTTGAGCAAACTTCGATTTTGGAGCTCCTTTGAAGTAGCCAAAAGCGAACAATGTCCTCTCCTTATCTGCACTTGGCGCCCTCCCAGCCCGGCGCTTAAGGTACGAGTGCCCTTTGCGGCCCTGCATACTGAAATATCTGAAGCACACTGATGTAAATACTTCCAGTCAAAGATAGATTCGTTTCAAATACTTTATTAACAACTAATCGAAACTATCTGGGAGACTTCTAGTTCGCTGACCCTTGTATAAAGATAACCTCAAATACAATTATTATATGTACTGACAATGCATGATCTTAATTATATGATATCCATAAGTATTACTCCATCTAAACTAAACCGGTCACCATATAGACATATTAATATCTCAATCAGTTCCTTTCGAACTCAACACACACTATCGTTGTATTAAACTTATTTCTTAAGCAACGGGATACATTCTATTTCTTATAATGCATCCAATTATAGTGTGCTTACATTCTCGTCATCAACAAAATCCGACCACATTAAGAATTACCTAAAACAAAGATATAAAGAAATCTACCTTTGTTCTTATCTAATTGAGAAGGACCTATCTTTCAAAACATTAACACCTTCCAAGAAGCGATTACACTAATCTACAAAAATTCACAATACGTTTATTCGTGGAATCACTCTAATATGGATTTAAAATTTCGAACTTTTGAAACACAAGAATTTTGGCTCACGCATTATATTTTACAGTTGGATCTTATCTGTAACCTGTAATCGAGACCAATAGTTTATTTCTATCAGAATGTACAAAAATAAAGCAATACTTACAGGCAAATCATCTAATAATTCACAGATGTCAGTGGGTGACGCTGTGTTTCTCCTTCTATAGACTTATTATATTTATATATTCTGAACTTTATTTTTAATAGAAATACATTCATCTTTGATATGGTATCTTAGAATATTTTTGCTGGCCCCTATTTTTAGTGAGCTTGGGAGAAATATATGTCAAAGTTTAAATGCGGGTTGCAAAAGGGGCAGTGCGTGAAGGCAAATTTAACATTAAATAATATTTATTGTTTATGTGTTCTTTTCCGGAAATAATATTCTGTTCTCCAAAGTCTTTTGTATCATACGATGTGCTCAAGTCGCCTTTTTTGAATTTGTCAAAGACGTTATAAGATAATTACAATCCAAAAGCGTATTCTAAGTGTCTGTGCGTGGCGCGTGGAATCATTCATTCATAACTTAATTTTTGGAAGAAAGTTCTGCTACAGTACGAATGATTTTTTTCTTTTTGTGAACACAAAGTTTCTAACGTTGACTCAGCAATCAAGATTTGCATGCAAATGCAGTGCTTAAAAAAAAAAGATCCATAAACATCACTAACCTACACGGGATTGGAACTCGAGATTTCGTGGATGAGGGCTCAACTATAGGTAAAAGTCTCGGACACCATAAAATGGCCAGCGGGTTGAACAGGTCTGTTGTAGATCTTTTATTTGTAGAGCATACTACCACTACTACTAATATTAAATAAAAAATGCACCTATTTATTATTATTGTTTCATTTTCCAGATCGCAATGCGGGCCACCATTTTGGAACATGAAAACGCCATTTTGAGAGCTCAAGTTTTGACTTTAAGAGAAGAAGCACATTCTTTGAGACAGCTTCTCATGCAAAAGAAAGAAACCTCACAGAGGGCGTGACGTCATTGCACGAGAAAACAACTAAAGAAAGCCCAGCAATGAGTGATAAACTCCGTCCAGAACATTCTAAAAACTTTGATCACTGAGCGTTTGCGTAATAGAACTATTTAATATGTTAACTACAGCTAGTGATTTGTAAAGAAGATTGTAAATTAAGGGGATGTGATACGTTTCCTGCACTAGAGATAACATTCAACATCCTTAACATGTGTGAAAAGTGCCAGTACAAGAACATTGAGAATAAGTACAAGGTGTTATTTTCTTCAGAAACTAAGAGTTACCATTTTGTTCACTAGAGTGCGCATGCGCAGTGTATGTGTGTGATTGATTCTTTCGCAAATTGTGATTTCAGTCAGAGCAAGAAGCACGCACTGGGTTGTTAACATTAATTCCGTGTTGCAGCACAATCCAGAATATTAAGTTTGATAAATGCCTTTTGTCCTCGAGAGGAAACGAATAACTTGTTTCTTACAAAAAGAATTTTGGAAATATACACCCAAATACGAGGATTGTGAGTTACAGATTAAATGTGTAATTTTAAGTTTAACTCTCTGTAGAGTACAAGTTCGCATTACCAGATTGTAAAACTTCTTGAATTTAGAATATATTTTTATTGGTCTTTTTCTGTCAATCGGTTGTACATAGTATCTGGAATACACATTTTTTGAATGTATATGAATGGTTTGTTCTTAAATCTATATGTTACCTTTGAGGCTGATTACGAACACAATTGACTTTTTTTCTTTGTTTATTCAAATAAAATTCTCCGGAGAATCATACATGAGTGGGAGTGGTTTGTGCACGAATAACGCAAAGAAGGTGATATAACCATGCATGTGGATGGTACATTGCCATAAGTGAAAATTAGCTAAGATTACGCGAGTGATCCCAGCAGACATTTCCTAGCTCTAAGGTCCTAAAAATACCGAATTGGCAATAACTAAAGAAAAAATGAACTATACCGTTTGATGTTGTTATTGTCATCAAAACAATTCTTATTCAATCACCTATATCTTTAATCTGATCAAGAAACATTACTCGGAACACTTAAACAACATATTACTTTCATTATTCATGAAGATAGTCAACAAAAATAATCAAAAAACAAATAAAATGTTATCAAAATTCACTATTTTGTAAAACAAGGCGCATTTTAATTAATTGATTCATGGGAATTGCCATACCTGTCCATGGTGTTTTATGAATTTAGGATCTTACCGAAAATAGGATGTTTACAGTGCACTTAAATGCCTCTCTTAAATTTTGAGGAACTACTTTGCAGTTTTTGAGGATTTTCTACATCATTTAACTTAATCTACATTTATTGAGCGGACAGGCGCCTAAGTCGTCACGTGTCGGATGAATGATGTTCCTTGGTGCTTCTAGGCAAGGCAACAGGAATGTTGCGACTAGAATCTTTGCTTAGGTTTCATCGAAGCAATTACCTGGTGAAACAGAGGGAACCTTTGAAAACAGGAGTCTATGTAGTTAGTAATAAGACTCAAATTTGCATATATGTAAAAATGAGCACAATTATAAGTATAATTATATAGTTAGTTTTATTTCATACAAGAATTGCACATGGACCTTTGTGCCGAATTAACTTCTAGACAAACTTAAGAAACGATATATTGAACGCGTGTTTTACAGAAGAAAACGACTGTCCAGATAGACGATTGTATTGTATTTGTTAAATCTTTTCAAAGGCATATATTTTATGTTTATCATGAAATATATTAAACTATTTTTGTACATAAGGAAATACGGATAGTCATATTTTTTTCCCTATTCCAACACAAACGTATAGTTCGGTGTGACTACCACGAGAGAGGCGCAATTAAAATGTTTATAAAATATCAAAATAAATACTTAAATTTTGTAAATATTTTTTTTTATTACTAAGTACACAGTATTTAGGTAACACAATCGGAACCCTGTCAATTTAACAGTCGAATTTCAGTTTCTCCCAACAATGCAAAATTGTCACACCATGTTTCTGCCTTTCCATTTATTCCTTTTTGGTTTCGGTTAATTACCAAGAACCATTACTTCTTCTAACAGTTTCATAACCAGTTAAATACAACATAACAAAAATCAAGTTTATTTTATAGGCATAACCATTGTACTGCTCTGGTTCCGGTTCCAAAAGTCAGCTGAAACTGTTATCTAACCACATAACGTATACTGAACTACTTCCTTTTCTCGTGTCCAGCTAACGCTTCTTTCTAGTTCATCTAAGGACACTTCTTCATCTTTCAGTTTGGAAAGCGTTACAGTTCTTGATCCAAAAGGATCTCCATAAGAATAATTTAATATTCAAAATAGAAATCATGATTAAGATGAGTAAGTGTCCTTGTAAAGCAAAGCGATCTCTATTAAATTACTTGTGAATCCCAGTATAACATATGGTGCACTATCAAATGTAGGCATACTTTAGAAAATCCCCCGGAGAAGTAACAAACTGACTTAATTTATGACTTATAACGTATATAATTTACGTTTAACAAACCTTAAAACAACTCTAATGTAACATGATCTAACTTAACCTAGGATTAAACTAAATTAAATATGACTTAACGTAACTAATTTACGTTTAGCAAGATAAAAATAAGATAAAATTAATTGTAGGGGCGGTAACAGCACTGTGACTTACGCCCGTCCCGATACGGGATTTAAGTTTAACAAATCTTAGAACAACACTAATATAAGTTAACCTAAAATCACATATTCATCCCGCTTGAATGATTCGGGGAAGTATCTAAAGTCTAGCTACATTATCTTTAAGTCGTAGACTATATTTTACTAAATCCTTGAAGTTACTTATTCATTGTATTGCTCACCTAAATCAATTAGATCTTCTTTATCTTTCGATATAAAACATTTACTTTATAGACAAGATATTACTTCTTGTAGACAACCATGTTAATAAACTATTATTTCTTTTTTTAAAATGAGCTCATTCAATTTAATCGTTCTTCTTGTCACTACAATCCTACAGTAAGTTTTAATTATACCTTAAGAAGTCTATACTTTTGTGAGTCATCTTAATAAACAAAGTCAGATTTAACAAGGATTTAAAATTAATATATCAATGCATTTGATAATCGCTATTCCCTCTTAACACAAGGCATCTTCAATAGTTTCCTCATATCCAAAGCAAGTTCCAAATTAAAATACAAGAGTCTCACTGGAGGATAGTATCTGTAAAAAGGATTAATGCTTAAATCTGCCTTATTATTGGGCTGCCTAAATCTAAACTTATCTTATTTCCTTTTTAATACAGTTTATTGAATTAAAATCTAATCAAGTGGTCAATGGACATATTGTCTGTCTAGGGCACTCGAAGTTAAAAAATATATCCTTTATTTAGAAACCAAAGGTACATATATACAGGCGTGAAAGATTTGGACCTATATGCAGTGATTCCGCCAGAGCCCCCCCCCTATGGGGAGGCACCCCCGAAATCCTTGAGAACACCCCCCAACTTTTAACATTGTTACGGTCAAAAATCAATATAAACCGTGCAAAACCACTTGAACCCTCTCAATGTTGACTTTCCATCCCTACAAACTGAAAATAATGGCTGGAATCCCTGCCTATATGCACAGGTACTACATTGTTTGTTCTAGTACAGTTTATAATGCTGTGACAAACTTTCTTTTGATTCAACCTGAAGGCTCAGTTGATTTAGGTTTTAAAGAAGTTTCGAGAGTAATGTAATATTTTACCAAAGAGGACAGAACTTTTTTAGTTCCTTTCATTGTGATTTTAGCATTTAGTATTTCATTTAGACATTATATATAATTATAGAATGTTGAAATGGAATGTGTTTGTAGCAAGATTTTTTTTACACCTTTATATTGAGTTTAAAGTTAGACATTAAGTTTATTATTTAATCGTTGATTTGTATTGAAGAAGATACTTTCAAAGTGGTTGTAGAAAAATTCAAAAGACAATGTTATAACATTTTATTTAGGATGTCTCTGTATTAAAAAAAAATCATACCTAGTTAAATTTAGTTATTAACGTATTTCGCTCAGAAGAGTGATCATATACCAATTACTAATTATAATTATGATTTTTGTATGGACGCTTCCCGCGAAAATACATGTACGCGAAAAAAATAAAATGAAAGACGTTAACCAAGACTGTTTTCCCATGTTGCATCAGTTCGTTACATGCATTGAATTGTTACACGATATAAAATGTGTGTTTGAGCAGCACGTTTCATAGTTTATAAAATGGTTTCGTAAAATATTAACTTAAATTAAATATTTGATTTATTTAACGTAACTTAAACCAAACTCACATCAATGCAATTAGGAACAGTTTTACACCACGAAATGTTCACAGTGTAGTATTATTATTTCTTAACATTCATAGACTTCGCGATTTCTGAAAGCAGATATTTATAATCAAATAATACAAAGAGACCAATGCTTAATTTCTAGAGCAGTGTTGAAGAAAATTACAACAGAGAAGGAAAGATGTTGAGAAAATGAAATAGAAAATGATTTCTAGCATAACACAGAACAAAGTTATACGACGGAAAAAAGATGTAAGCAAAGAGCATCCTTTATTGAGCAATATCTAAGAAGTTATTCTTACATGTTATTTAATTTGCCGATAGATGTCTCTGTACAATGTTTGCTGAAGATCTCACAGTCTCTAATTTGTTTATTTAACCCACTCAGTCTATAAAAGTTTACGTGTCATAAAAACGGGTATTTTTCTGTGTATTTGACCACGTTTATATACAAACTATTTAAAGACAAATGTAAAACACCATAATTTTATTTGTTGTTTTTGTAAAATAAAAAAAAAAGTGTGATTATGCTGTGATATTTCTCACTAAAACAAAAAAAAGAAAATATTTTATATTATGTATAAAAGTACTTTCAATAAGTGCTTTCTTTTGTTTTAGTATTCCGTCACAAATTCTTATGTCGAATAAAAGTGATATCACAAATAAAAAATAGTTCTTTTAATTTGCTTATTCAGCTCCCGTGGTCCATTGGTCATGGTCGTGGACTTACTACTCGAGACGCTTTGAGTTCTGTTGTCTGCTATCCTGACTGAAATTTTCCTCCAAGTGTTCCTTATTTCAACTAGGTAAATGCCCAAGACCAGTCTCGGACTGGCCAGGGCCGGAATCCCACCTTCACCCTCAATTTTTTTATATAAATTTTTAATCCTTATGTAAGTATCTACAACATTTAACAAAAAGAACCACTAAATTCGGGCCTACATCAGATGCACGTCACTGAGTATTCCCGCAGACATCAGAAAGATAACTGTAGGTCTTACTACGTCCAGAAGGCCCCCAATACCTTACGGGCTCCTTCCCGAAGGTTGCTGCGATGTACAACAGAAATAGTATTTAGAAAACATGGCACATCCGTCATTTTTCGCTCAATTATGATGATCATTATAGCTTGAATTTACAACAAAGCAAACAGAATGGGGCCCCTTTTCTGTATTACAGTAATTGAATTTTTGTTATCAGTAGGACTAGGATAATTACACATTTTGCATATTGCATATGTAAATACACATTTAAGGATTTTTAACGTAAAATGAATATTTCATATGCAGGCGCATTATGTTCGAAAATAAATTGATGAGCATATTTCTGTACGCATACCAACACGCATGTATTACTTTTCTTCTTGTTTGTATTTTCTTTATCTTTGCCTTTTTTCTTCATTTTTTTCTGTTTTTTATGAAATGTAGTAACTAGCCCATTGTTACCTCAATAATAAACTAAGCAACACGTGCAAGTTTCTTATCGCTTGTACGTCTATTTTCCCTTCCCCTCCAGTCAACCTTGCGCGGGTGCAAAAAGCGACAACCGCTTTGTAATTTTCGATCAGACACTTTTCAGAAAAACAACGGTGAGTTAACAATTACTGATTGCTTGCTGCCAGTGTTGTGAAGTGTCGTGAATGTGAAGTGTCTGTCATGAAGCGGTCGTATAAGAGT
>JAGDQP010029566.1:0-11723 GCA_022664845.1 Lepisma saccharinum | reverse complement strand
TGTTATCAGTAGGACTAGGATAATTACACATTTTGCATATTGCATATGTAAATACACATTTAAGGATTTTTAACGTAAAATGAATATTTCATATGCAGGCGCATTATGTTCGAAAATAAATTGATGAGCATATTTCTGTACGCATACGAACACGCAAGGATTACTTTTCTTCTTGTTTGTCTTTTCTTTATCTTTGCCTTTTTTCTTCATTTTTTTCTGGTTTTTATGAAATGTAGTAACTAGCCCATTGTTACCTCAACAATTAAGTAAGCAACACGTGCAAGTTTCTTATCGCTTGTACGTCTACTTTCCCCTCCCCTCCAGTCTACCTTGCGCGGGTGCAAAAAGCGACAACCGCTTTGTGATTTTCAATCAGACACTTTTCAGAAGAACAGTGGTGAGTTAACAATTACTGATTGCTTGCTGCCAGTGTTGTGAAGTGTCGTGAACGTGAAGTATCTGTCATGAAGCGGTCGTATAAGAGTGGTTCCCAGAAAAGGCGGGACCCTGAAAAGAAAAAATGAAGTTGTGTGCCTCGGATCCGAAGCAAATGAAGTTGTCATTTCCAAATTCTACTGCCAAAGAACATGGAGATCCACATGTGTCAGCGACATATACCGAAGGTATACAACAAATAAAATATATGTTGTATTTTATACGGGATGTATACGACTCCTACCGTGGGGCCCCTAAACTGCTCTTCCAGCCGGGGCTCCGACACTGCTCAAGACTATTAAGGTTCTACTACAGGTTACCACGAAGGAGATACCTAACGTGGAGAATTCTCCCTACGGTTCAGACAACTTGATTACACTCGGCAACCCTTATTTTGGAGAAAACAAAAGTAAAAAGCCTTTAGGCATCTCAGTCTCAGACCAGGACATGGTAGTAAAAATGATAATGGAATGTAGTTGACCATAGCCTAGTTTGTAGGTACCATATAGCATTTGCCTGGACCTTGAAAACCCAAGTCAGGATGGACGGCTGCTGGGATCGTTCCCAGGACCTTCCGATTGTAAAACCAATGCTCTACTAACTGAGCTACGTCCACCTATATGTCCACTCTGCAGCTGCACACAGTGATGAACGCGTTTTATCACCTTAGTCTGTGTCTTGTCAAGAGTTTCAGAATTGTAATTTGCAATATCCTTTCAACATTTCAGGAAATCGTCACACAAGATGAGAAATCGTCAACTTTTCTCTTTAGCACACCGATTTCAGTAAACTCACATCGCTTCAAGTGCCTGCTCCGCGTACGATAGTGTTCTGTAATATTTGTCAAAAAAAAAAAAAAAATCTTTCCGATGTAAGAAGAGTATAATTAAGGAATCGGAACACACTGCAACTAAACCCAAAGGAAAATAGGAAGTCAGTTTTTCCTTCGGAACTCAAAATTCCGTGTTTCAGGGTTTCCAAGTGTACTCAAGTTGTTTAAAATTTCCAGAACATTTTCAACTTTCTGGTTTCTTGTTAAAACTGACATAGTGAGTTAGAGGTCAGATACATGTGTCAATGTGCTTTTTTGCTTCGAAGGGTCCTTGGGTAAGGTAATTCGATGGTGGTTTGCCATTGCCTTTCATCAGATGAAGATGACATTCTAAGGACGGGACTAACAATTTAACGTGGTCTCCAAACGACTTGTGTCTTCACCGGGAATCGAACCCTGGAGCCCCTGATTACAACGCAGTGAGCGTTACAACTTACCCACAGGGGACAGCGGGTTACGTAAATTTTGGAATACCCAGTAGTTTGGCAACACCACAACCACTTTTACACCAATGGAAGTAGTTCACTTGACTTGAAAAATTTTGTATTTTGGGGCCATTTTAGTAAACGATGATTTCAGCCCGTCTCGATTCTATTAGCTGTGAAGTTTATCTAAAATCCACAAACATGCATGTATCAAACCAGGATTCGAACTCAGAACCTCAGGAAACGTTGACCTGACTCCTCAAACCACACACTACTGTGGTCGGCACCTCAGTCAAGTTTGTCAAAACTGAACTTTACAGAAATTCAACAATATACTAGTTTTAAAGTGTGTGAAGTATAATTTGCACATTACGCTATTCAATATCTTATAGTACTACTATTACAGTATTATTCTTTCTAATGTCGCAACGTAGCATAGATGCATAGGTTCATTCAAGTATTACGTAAGCATTTAAGGGTGAAGGGGTTCAAGCTTTGCTGACAATAGGAAAGAAGTGGGGACAATGCTTAACTACCTAACATTAACTCAAAAAGACATATTTGTGTACATTTGAAGATTTAATCAGTGTTTTGGACTACGAAATAAAAATAAGAAATGGAAAAAGCCTTAAGTAGCACAAAGGTCGAGTGTCTGCTTATTTTTGTTTAAAAGAGGGGAGGGGAGTCTAAATGACAAAATGTAGGTCCCATAGAATCAATCATAGTGGTCCCAAGCACACACTGTACAGTCTAACAAAACTGGGTTTGAAAGTTTATGCTTCTCGTTGTTATTGCCTATATGGTAACCAAGATAAATTAATCCACCAGTGCCGACACGGTTCTCGATTTATGTAGGGGGAACGTAGTCCGTTGAAGTTTTGAAACAAGTGTATGCATAATAGTTATTTCTGTCGCGTCCGCATGTGTTCCCTCCCCTCTAGTGTTTTCAAAATAGCGGACCCAGATCTCGTGATCCAGGCGGTAACATTGCGAACTTTGGATCGTTAGTGTGGGCACGCGGGTTCGAACATGTGGCCTGGGTTTTTCCAGGTCTTTCCTCTGTTTCACCGGGCAAATGCCGGGATGATACCTTCCCAGATTAGAATATACAGTTGGAATTCATATCAACGGAAAAACTGGCAATAATTACATAAAAATACTTCAAATTCCTGACCAATTTGGAGTACAGTGACTTCAAAAAATAATTCGGAGTAATTTGGTCTCTACAGACTTAGTATTGACATTACAGGTTCGATTTACGTCATTAAAACCCGGATTGACAAAACCTGGAAAAGGCCAATATTCATGAACGCATCAATCTGGAGAATATATATACTTCCTACAATGGAGTTGATAATAATTTCGATATAATGTAAAATGCTTGCCAAAACATTTATAAATGCTATTTCTAACAACCTTTACAAAACTATCAATTTTATGCTATATCTGCATTCTACAAGTAACATTTTTTGTTGAAACTGATAAAATACAAAGGTGTGTATAAAATTTATGTTAAATACCTCTCTGTTAGAAAAGCAACTGAAGTAATGAGAGTATCGCATAGGTATAAAAACTCAATAAAGCTGAATATATGGCATCATTTTCAAAGAGAATGCACTTACTTCCCTTTCGTAGTTGATTTTGGATTTTTATTATTTCTGGTTGCCTGCCATCTATCGGACAAAATTAAATCCATCCCTTCATTCTGTGATGTGCTACCATCTCGTGGCATTTCCTGTAACTACGTGAAAAAATGTTTTGTGTTATTAAAAAGCAGTTTTCATGTAAACTGTAAACGTAATAGAGGGCCCATTCAGGCTTTATAAAGAGTTTGAATTCAAGTTATTTTGCAAGTAGTTTTCGTGTCAGTGCGATGTAGACAAATTTCGAATTTTGTATTTATTTTAACAAAATTAAAGTTAATTGACACATTACCTTCGGGCTGTAACAAATGTTTATATTCACAAACAAACACGCTTTTGATCGATCACTTAAAGTTCATGAAAATTGTGACCTTTCGCTATCATTTAAGTGTTCAGAATTTTGTTGCAGAAATCGAAAATAATACTTTTTAAATGATTTTTAATTCAAGTCTAGTTTAAAGTTATGGTACTACGAAAAATTTTTGTTAAAGGATGGTTACTTATAACGGCAAGTTCAGAAAATCAGAATCTTATAAAATACAACAAGATGCAATTATATATATATATATATATATAAAACATTTTAAAGAAATACTTTTCTTAAACAATTCGTAGTAAAAAGTAAAAAATAATTTTGTTTACGCATGATTAAAAAGAAAGGCATGGGGTGTGCTGTCATATACATTCACATTATAAATTCTTACGTTGGCACGCCCTATGCTTTTCTTTTTAGTCATGCATAAACAAATTTATTTTTTACTTTTTAGTACGAATTGTTTAAGAAAAGTTATGTCTTTAAAAGTTTTTACTATTATTTTTTTTCGAGTTATTTTTGTGTTCGGATACTATTTCTCAAGCTGATAGCTTGTGGCCCAAATCCAAAAGTGTTTTGCAACCAGTCAAACACAACATCATTGCAGGCTAGTATTTATTTTAGGATAAAGGAATCCATATTAAAAACATATTAAAATATGCTTTTAATATATAAAAATATATGAAAGTAACAATGGAATATTGTATTGTCTCACGACTTACGTCGCTATGCAAATATCATCATTGTATGACGTCGAAAAATGAGTTAAATTAACGCTCCAAGATTTGAGGATATCACGAACCATTGTGAACTAAAGAAAAGTCTATAAAAAAAGAGAGAGAGTAGGTTTACTAGTAATTTTCTTCATACGCCAAAATGTAGTTAAACGTCTGTAGTTTACAATAAGAGTGACTTTGTAATTTTGATTTCTTTTTACAGATATTGACAAAGTCCAACATTTTATGCGATTTGTTTTTAATGGAATTTAGAAGTTTTTGTTTATCTTCCAATAAATTCTAAGTCATAACCTGGAAGAGTCGATTTGTTTTGTGTGTGTATATATCGGACCATTTATAAATGTAAAATTACATTTATCGACAAGACACAAAAGCACTTAAAATATTGATAATATCGTTAGACGGTATTGGTTTAATATCGTTACAATGTAGTGTAGAGAAAAATACAGTTCTTGTACACTTTAAGACAGCATTTTGTACACCTATAATATGTTAAGTTTTATCAGTTATGTGCAATGAAGTGAACAAACAGGTTTCTACGAGTAAGTGTGTGTTAAGAGTTTTGATAGTCTTTTAAACAAATAAAGAAGTTTAGCACGAACGTGGACTGAACCCGAAGCCTGTGAGCACCTAATGCCTTAATGCCTTAATAACTGGTAAGGGAAGTTCCCCAAAGAGTACGAACTTAGTCTTTAAACACTTACAGAAGAAAAGATAAATCACCTAAAGTAATAACTTTTAACACAAATCTTTATTCATTCCGTAAGCTCAAAAATGCAGGCAAATAGAAATGCAGTGACGCAATAGTTACAAACAAAGTAACGTTTTTATAAAACAATGCATTTGCCCACTCTTGAAGGACCATGCCTCTAAGAGTACGCAGTGTGTCCTCCAAGAGTACGCATTAGTTATGTGCTAATAATACTGTTACAATACAATTACAATACTGTTACAATGAAAACGACCTTTCACAATTCAAACAACATTATGACGAAAACATGAAAAAACGTGCAAAGTTGTTTGCAAGTGAAACATCAAAAGTATAGAAATTCTTGATAATGAGAGAAACCAAGGGATAGCCTACAATTAGCCTAGGCCTACAAAATGAAATTAGAAAATAAAACTGAAAATTGCCGTGTGATGCCAAAATAAGCCTACTGTTTAAAAGTTGAACAGAATAATATATGCGCAAGGAAAAATAATAGAAACATTAAAATGAAATTATTATACCTACCCCTTAGACCTTACATTGTTATGATCATTAGCAGCTGTCACACTTAAAAACACCGAGGCCCTCATAATTTGAACAGGCCTCATGCGACCACTTCTTGCAGGCGTGACATTGTACCCAGTCCTCGGTGCTGGGTTCCGTGTACACCTCATCACATCCGGGGCAGAAATAGTTCTCCGCGGATGATGTTGGTTGGTCTGTAGAAACACGACATCTTCCTTCTTCAGCGCTGGCAGCAACGTGATCCTTAGGTCAATTCCTCGTGGAAGCTAGTTCTCTGGTTGCCGCAAGTTCATTCTTGAATGGGGACGACGTCATAATCTCTGACCTCTTGGCTGCTCTTTTTCGTCTTTGTACACTTGAGTGTTTAGGAAGGTGAAAACATGCTGAAGGAGGTACGCGTACTGCTATTGGTTCATCCTGAACATCTGATGTTGTTGTATCATTCTCCTCGCTATCAGCAGAAGCCAGTTGTTGACCGGTCACCGCAGAAGGTTGGAAGTCTACACCGGTGATTCACATCATACCTAGGCCTATCTACTTTCTCGGGCCGTGCGAATCAACGATGCTGCACACCGTAAGGATTTGTGTTAGAGGAACCTACTCATCTGGCCTCAGAAATTAACACCGCAGCGTTGGTTTCCGGTTTCAGGGAGGTCTAGGCCCCTGATTGTACTAATTCAAACAAAGATACTGTTTGTTTTTCTTACCTCTTTTATTCGTTTCCGAAGGATGGATTCGTTGATGCCAAGAGACGCAACGATGCTTCTTTTACTTTCTCCATGTTCCAACCGTGTCCTACATTCATTCATCACGTCCTCCGTAAACACAAGGTTTCGGCTCAACTTTCTTTTGTAGTACGACATTATTTATTTTAGAATAAACAAAAATAACGACATACTGTACAAACTGATTGACGGACAACAATTTCAAGACAGCGAAAGTTTGCATATATTAATCTATACAAGTGAGTGTTAATTACCTTCCATTTTTTAAATGGGACTAGTTGTACGGTTTCTAATGCAGCTGAAGAAAGATTTTTTTTAGTATAACTGACATCAGAATTCGAAAAGAATTGAACAAGGTGTTTTACTCGGATAGTCAAATTCAATTGTGTAAATAGTCCTCCAAGAGTACGCACCACCGGTCCCGAAGAGTGCGCGCGTACTCTTAAAGGAAACAAAATGCGTACTCTTAGAGGAATTACACACATTTAACAAATCTACCACCAGGGTTCAGTAGTTTGCAGACATGATAATATAATCCACCATATTTCCAAATTTAGATTTATTAGCTAACACATGACAATAAATTTAGAAATAGAAGCTATCTGTATTCCACTACACACACTAATTAGTGGTAACTCAATTATTACAGTGAAAGTGTCGGAACTATTTACTTATCAATAAAACGTAGTGAACAGACGCTGTCAGCAAACAACCTCTCACACAACGACGCTTTTTCCGGAATACCAATAAACATCGTGCAGCGTTGCCAGATCCGGGAAATGGCTGTTCGTACTCTTAGAGGCCGCGCGCTCTTAGAGGAACTTCCCTTATATCAGTAGTGCACTTAGAAACTTATCGATCATTGCAACAACTGTTGTAATGAAGACTGCCGCTTTCGATTGTACATATGGTGCTTGTTGGAAAAGAAATCACTGTTAGCATTATGTAGTCCAGTTATTTTAGTGAAAAAATAGCCTTAACCTGAGGAAAATTGCAACACAAATGATTGTTTTTGCATTATACTCTAAAAAGTACGTGTTTTAACATACTCAAAACCTCCATTGATCAGGGCCCGAGAAATCGGTCAAAATCCAAGATGGCTGCTGAATTTATAGATTTTTCGTAATCATAATCTGTTTATATCAATACTGACTCCAATTTACCTAATTTTCTTGTTTGTATTATTCCGTATAAAGCATGCTTTAAAACATACTGAAAATAACTAATAATAGCGTCCCGAAAAATTAGTCGAAATCCAAGATGGCGGCTGAATTTCCCAATCTTCCATAATTGCATATATGGTTATCCTTACACCGCTTTAATTAATAAGGCATTTTATATTATTTTTCAGAAAACTGCAGATATGCACATATCTTTTCATACAAACAGGGTAACCATAATAAATTCTTCCGGCTATTGATAGAATGTCAGCATCCAGCTACTTTTGCTAACGTTCCTGCAGCTGCGAAATGCCCTGATGGTAATGTACTAGCGGATCTTGGACGCAAAGAAGTCCGTGAGTGACTACCTCATTGGCGAAGGATTTCCCACGAAGATGGTTGTCTAGGGAATGGACGAGGTGATAATCTGTTGGCGCAAGGTCCAGGGAGTGTGGTGGATGGCGCAATGTTTCCCAACCATTTTTCTGTATAGTTTCCCTGGTCACATTCGGCCTATCATTACACCCTTGCGATACACCCCTTCTGCTGCAGTGTCTGTTGCACACGTTCGAACTGCTGGAAATACGGGTCTGCAGTGATGGTTTGACCTTGTGATAGCAACTCGTAATGTACCATTTTGCGACTAGTCCACCTGATACAGAACATGGTCTTGTGTAGAGGTAATCTTATGGTGTGATTCACAGGGTCCCACGGCGACAACCAATGTCTGGCACGCTTGGGAGTATCATACAGGACCTACTTTTTGTCACTGGTAAGCACTCGATCGAATATGGATGAATTGAAGTACCGAGAAAAAACGACAAACAAGCTGTCACTCATTGGTTTCTTTGGCTTCTGATACCCGTTTCCTCAACGTCTTCCTTATGCTGCGCAAATGCAGGTGGTGAAGTCTGTTTCATCAGAAACCTGGAAGTGTTCGGCAAGTTCATTACACGTTTGGCTTTTGTTCTGCTCTATTGTCGTCTAGGTATAAGAAAACAGATAAAAGCAGGATGAAAACTGCTTCGAATAATTATGTTTCTCAATGCCGACCTCTGCCTCTCTACTTTTATTGGAAAAATCACGCAGATCTTAATCAATGTAAATATCTCTCCAGGCGTGTTCTATTTAAGGTCTTTAGGCAACTTTCGCTCAGGCCGGAGGGATGATGATGGGAGGATTGGTGCAATGGAGAAAGTAGGAGGAAACGGGAGAACCCTGAGAAAACCCACACGCATTGGGTTTGTCTACCATAAAGTCCACATGGCACGATTCGAGCTCGAACCGTGGCCGATCGGCACGAGAAGTGAGCACTTTACAACTGAGCCACCGCGCCCTAGATCTGTTCTTTACAGGTTTATATACAGTTATCTCGATTTTCACAATTTGTAGATTCGATTAGTCGCCTGGTTTTAAAGAAGTAACTCTTGTTCTACTCAGGAAGTTCAAACGGTTGAGGCGTTAAGATAAATAGTAAATCCTATAATCGAACAAAGTTAGGATTAGGGTTAAACAATATCGCCACTTTCAAAGCACAACCGCGTAAGTTCCATTGTAAATAGAGTACACTTACACCCTTCTACCATAAGATAGACTTATCCCGCCTACATTTTTTCGTCTGCGCTAAGGAGCAAGTGATTTTAAAGCCTGCCGCTAGATGACTCTGGCGCTTACTTTCGATCGCTGGTTATTTCCAGTAGTAGCCACCAGAGACACCAAACGGCAGGCTTCAAATCACGTGCTCTTAAACAAAACCTCATTAATTTTAGCGCAGACGAAAATAGGTAAGCCTATATATCATTATTTAGTGTATGCTTCTACGTTTAACGCAACGATATGTCGATATGCAAGACTATATTATTTAACATCGAATATCAGCAACGATAAATCGATATCGATATTATACATATCTAGCAGTGATTCCGCCAGACCCCTCTGTGGGGGGTGTTTACCCCCCCAACTTTAAAATTTTTGCTGTGAAAAATCGATGGAAACCGTACAAAACTTCACTTACACCCTCCCAATTTTGACATTACCCTCCCCCCAAACTAAAAATTCTGGCGGAAACCCTAATATCTAGTATGATTGACATAAGGTATTTGATTGCGAAATCATTCGATAAGGTTATTTTATATTATGTCGATATTTGAAGTAGGCACTCATGGAACATGCATTTAAAAACGACGTGGAATGTGGATTCTATTTACAATGTGGGAAATGTTGACCACATGACAATCCCCATTCAACTAACTGAAGACACTATGAATACATTTACATACTGTAAATTAATACCTGATTGAATTTGCTTATGATATACACAAAAAAACTTAAAACATGTCAAGAGTTGTAAAGCTATTTTACCGTAGGAAAGTCCAGATACAGCTATTATTATTTGTAAGTATGTTTCACATATCCAAAGTTATCTCGATATTTAAACTAAGCATTAGGAAGTGTTGCAGCAAATCTGTAAGTAAATTCTGAACTATGCAAACAAAATAACACAACTATAGCTAATTTGCTAAAGAAGATAACTGGTTACAAATTCCTGAAATAGTTTTGAAATACTGCGACAAATATTTCTTTTATACTTCCAGTACTCCAAGTTAAAAAGAAATAGCACCACCTAGCGGTAATGTGTTAAAAAATTAAAAAGAACAGCAACAAAAAAATAACACAATAGAAGCCATAGTTTAATTGGTGATATGAGACAGTAATTAATTAAAATGTTAGAGATGAAAATGCAATAATCATTGAAATGGTCAAGGATCTCTACTCTGAAAAATTTCTATATCCAGTAAAATAGGGAAACTATTTTAGTTTCAACTTACTAACAGTGTATGATTAAACTTTAAAGCGTGGGGTTTAGCCTTTTGTGTGTTTTTTTTTTTTCGTGTATAAAGAGTCGAAAATCTGGAAAAGCAATAATGATGTCTCGGTCTAATTATAAATCCCAAACGAAAATTTATAAAAAAAATATATATACAGGATCCGTCTGTGGGATCCAAGGGATTGAAATTAGAGTATCATCTGTTTGCTCTTTTAAAGGTCTTTTTTAACGAACAAGAAGGGAATATGCATAGTCCCTCTATTACAAGCAAAACTTCATTTGATGTGAAGGTATACACAATGTTAATTGTGTGTGTGTTTTTTTAAAACGCTCTTCTGTAAAATTAAGAAAATGGACAAAGCACGTTCTTTTCATGAGGTCTTTATATCTGACATTGGCGGACTTGGAGGGCGGAACCTGATGCTAGTTTCTTACTCAAAGCACTCCAAATTATTCGAATTTTAGTTTTGTGTATTAAAAGTATTCCCAAAAGTTAACAAGATGAAGTGTATTGGACTGTACACCCACATGTTTAATTGTGTAAATATGCAATATATTTACATAAGTGCATTTATTATTATCGACTGGATTATTAATCATTTGAGCAATATGTTTAAATTATAGTTAATATGAAATTATATTGGAAACTGATTATTAACGAGTTCACAACACAAAAACCTACCGACCCGATGATTCACGGTTACCGCGTAACTACACTTAGATCCAGCCCAAATCCTTTATAAATACCTAATTTGGTTTCTGAGCATCAGTCCACTCTACATACGGTGAAGTTCTTTCCGCTTGCAGGTTCAACTACTTCTCAGGTAAAACATAAATAATTCTTAATCTGTAGCTACTATTCTGGATTTAGAAGAAATCGTGGACTGAACCTGTGTGTGGGGACACCCGAGATCAGCCGAGTAAAGTCCGAACGTTTCCGATTGATTCCAAACAATGCTGATTGCATCTAACAGTAGGAGACGCGTAGTGGACACTTCCGAGTGGTTCCGAAGTCCGCCAAGCGCTTTCAACTGTCGTTCACAAGCGTTTACAGGGAAAAAAAACCTGGGATGGTGCCGGACAATCGGGCGTTCCGGACTTTTGGATGCCGGTCTATCGGACTTTTACTGTATTAGGATTCAACTATTGCAAAGTGTTATGTTAATACTAAAAACGAAACTGACTAAATATTAGGCTTGTAGTATATCTCCCATATCTTGTTGATATATATATCTTTATTGTAATAAACCAATTATTTAATAGAATTTAGTTGGTTACACCGTTCTTCTCCTCCTATGATTAGCTGAGGTTGAATGGTATAGATTTTCTTGTATGAAATTAGATACATCTCTCTTTAGGAAAGAGACGTATGATTTAGTAACTTCAGATATG
>JAGDQP010029565.1:0-23276 GCA_022664845.1 Lepisma saccharinum | reverse complement strand
TCTATATCATTCGTAGTTACTGCCCTCACTGCATCATAAATATGTAGTTTTTTAACTCATGCCATAGGTTATTCAAAATCGTTATTAAATTATCATTCGCACATAATTATTTTCATGGGTTAGTAACACTGTGAATCTCATGGTACTAACTGTAAGTTACAACATTAACTACACCATGCACTGCTAATCGTAAGAATGTTTCTATTGCGCAACTTCTTTATCCCTTTCTTGCTCATGTAATTTACCCGACCAAAAATGTGTGAGTTAGTGCCGTTACTGGCCAAACGCTTTATTGAACTCACTAGCCTGGAATAGTTTTGTATGGTAACTTTGACCCATATTCTTGGGTTCGCTCAAGCACATCTCTTATTAAAACTGTCAGTAAACCTTTTACAAAAGTTCTTGTACAAATTAATTTTCAATGTTATTGCCAGGCTGAGCCATTATATTAACAATAACATTAAATATTAACATTATTATCTTCTCCCGGCCCGCATGGATATTTCTGTTGGCCTGCCACGAAACCAATCCTACGTGAGAAACTCAATAAAAGTAATCAAGAAGTTAATGAATAAATTGGTAGTTTTCTTTCTTCAATTTCCCGCTAAGAGGATATTGATACAGCCTTGCTCCCAGGAGATGGCAGAGCTGGAATTTTGGCCTTGAGCAGGTGTACGAACCCACTAAACTTACAACTACTGACACTTTCCAAGTGCTTCACAATGTATCATTGCCCACTACTTTGAATCATTCCATACAAGTTCTCATTTCAAACACAAGTAAACACACTGCGTTGTCGTCAATCGATCCTAACGGTTAGCAACACTGAAGAGAGCATTTTCTTTTGAACGTGAGAAGTTCCACACCCACTTTCCTTGTTAAATTGCACGGGCCATTCATAAACGTCCTTTTCCCCGCTTCTCGTCTTCCATATGCCATCTCTTTAGAGGTTAGTAATAGATAGACTAAATAATAATATAGATTTATACCGCTCATCTATTTTCGTGTGCGCTAAAATCTATGGGTTTTTGCTTAAGAGCACGTGCTTTTGAAGGCTGCCGTTTGGTGCATCTGGTGGCTACTACTGGAAAGAACCAGTGACTGAAAGTAGTCGCCAGAGTCATCTAGCAGCAGGCTTTAAAATCATGTGTTCCTTAGCGCAGACGAAAATATGTAGGCAGGATATGTCTATCTTAATAGTTCGTGTCTTGGCCACGAGAAGCGGTGAAACTTTCATAATTCAAACTCCGATAGATGGTAATACTGTCGCTTGGCAAAATATCGGCCATGCTATATAACCTCATTGTAAGTTTTCATCTTACATGTTTTTTAAGGGAGCGGATTATTTATACTAGTTATTTATTCTTGACTCTTGTAAACTTCATAACCGTAAAATTAACATAAGTGGTCCTTTGAAAACTTTAATTGGAAGGGATGTCATATTGAGCTCGTCTTTTTTTAAACTTACTAGGTCTTAAATTCGCAATGCTGGGTTTCAACAATGACATAATTAGACTGTAGGTTCTTCTGGCACCTATTATCTATCCATTGTTCTCGGGTAATAGATTAGATGAACTGCGAGCTTTGCTTTCAGCGTCAGTCAGCGACGTCATCTTCAGGAATTCTGAAGATAGCTTATATCATTTGGTCTATTACCCGAGAATCATGGATAACTAACATAATTAATTTGCTGATTAATTATTAAAATAATTAATGTATTAGGAAATTAGTATTTCAAACTTCATGGTTACAGAATAATACACTGAGTTAAAACTAGTTCCAACAAAATAAGTCAGAAACATCTCACACTTAAGAATGTTTCAAATCAAACAGGTAAGCTTTAATTAATTCACACTTGAACAAGTGATTACTATTTTCAACAACAGGTTTGGCTTCATCAATGTCATTGATAAATCCTTTATGACAATAATGATCGTTGTACGTATTATTTTTATTTTCATTTTTGGGGTCATAATAAGACGAAATTTCGAGAAATGTACAGTTTATATCTTGCAGAAAAATCTCAAATTTTATTTACTCTTAGTAAACATTTTAATCCGGTCCTTCTGGTCATATATAAAGTTTAAGAGTTATGTTAAATGAACAATGTTAATTTAATTTGTGAATAAATGAAACAGCATTATTCACTTTCATAAATACAATTAAATTGTCAGTTCCTAGATTTTGGAATTACTGTATTCTGGTTGCATACAAAAGTTGTAATTTCAATGAATTCAGTAAAATCTTACGAATTTGTAGGAATTGTGACAACCCAAATATTTATAATACTCCTGACTTAACTTTTTATATTGGAGTAACATATAATGAATTTCAGACATCCAGTATTTCCTCTTTTTCTGGCTTTTCTTGCAAGAAAAAGAGATAGAAAACGAATAAATGCTTGTCTTATTTACCGTATGAGTTCGCAAAGGAGGTCAAGCTATTCCATTACTTTTTTTTTTAATGTAAAACTCATTTTCTTTGTGATTTCACGTGACAGTAAGGTGACCAATGGAGTTTTGGGACAGGTAGAAAGATGGATTTATTTTCTTTTAGTATTTCCTAGTTTTGATTATAATAATTACCTCTTCTAATTATAGTTAAAAACTACATACACGTATAATGTCCATGATTTGTTGTAAACATAATTCTTTTACATTTAACAATCATCCATGGATACGGTTTACTCATAGCAGTGGAAAGTCGATTAATAAAATCATTCATACAAATTGGCGTGGTTAAGAAACCATGGTCTTCCTGGTTAAATTCAAAGGAACCAATTAGAAAGGCATTATTTTTAATATTTTGTTTATTTAGGGGCCCTCCACCACCCCTGCCTCTCAGATTATTTGCTCATCCCTGCTTCACGGCCAATCCCCAGTTTATCTCCCCACCTCGACCCCTGATTCGGCATCGAGGCACGGAAACAGAAGGACCTTTGCGAATTTATAATTTCCCATATTACTAAAAAAAAAAAAGAAGTGACAGGGGGTAGGGATTATTTTTTTCTTGGCTCAGTTCCCGGAGACAGACTTAGACCCTTTTTCCGACGTTTTAAGGGGGATATTTTTTCTCTATTTTTATTTTTATTTGTACATTGCTTAGTTTGATTTGACTTGAGTTTGTTACTTTGTTTATTTACGTTACATTCATTAATTCATTTATTTAATGTATTTGTTAGTTTATTAATTGTGTTCTTTTTATTATTGTTTGTTTATTTATTTATTTCCCCTTTCCCTTTCATCCTTTCAGTTACACATTTAATAGTCACACATCACCGGATATTGTTTATTTCATTTATTAATTTAGTTTATTTCTTATCATTTTTATTCATTACATTTTCCTAACTATTTTCGCTATTGTTTTTCTTTCTAGTTTATCTATCTATCTATATATCTATCTATCTAATCTATATATATATATATATATATATATATAAAACATTACTATCCTCTATATCCATATTTTTATTTACAGCTACACTTAAACCCTTATTCCTAACCAATCTTGAACTCAAACAGTTTTTCCCGGGGCAAAGATTTTATTCGACTTTCCGAAACTTCGAGTAACATTTTTTTTCGATTATAACTTTATGGACTTTGAAGATGATTTTGTCTTATTATCTGCTATTGAAGTACTTTCATTAAATTTACAGAACACAATATGATCTAACTTTAGGCTACTAATTTCAGGTTATACAAATTGTCATAATCATTTCTATCCGTGGTGTGTTAACATTATTATACAAGTATGGAAGAGCAGTTTAGTTCATCGCTTTGTAATCAAGGAATCGTGAGTTCGATCCCCAGTAGGGACACATTCTCCCGAAAGTATAGATAGCTTTAACACTGTTCCTAACAACTACACAAAATTTCGTTCAAATCGGAAATGTTGAAGATGTGGAATGATTAACAAAAATCGGACCTGAGCTAACCTTACGGTAACTAATCAAAGTAACTATAGAGCCTATACTACGATAACTATAGGGCATATACTTTTGATATTACATGTAGAAACTCATGATGAAATAAGACATTAACAAAATTGAATTTCAAAACAAACGAGTTTTAAAATTTGAACAGATCTCCACTCTGTTCAAAATGCTCCCTTTGTATGCTTTATAAGATGTCTAGTAAGTAAGTGTCCTTGCTTCAATATATAAATAGAGAAGCAGGAAGGAATTACTTGCATTGTCTTTTGAGTGGCCAGAATTACTATTTTTTTTCTTGACTTACAGCAATTGTGTTATTCTTGTTCACTAATCAAGCTTATAAATCACTCTGCTTTATCCTGTCAAGCTACTATTAAAAAATATTGCCGTGTCACGAAAATCAAACTATCAGAAGCAAGTTCGTGACTTCAAAGTTAATTCTTACCTGGCCCTATAAAACAAGTTAGTGCCTCAGGAAAGAATTCAAGGTGGGAAACAGTAGGAAAATATCTTCTACATTTAATCGGGAAAACTTAATATTTTAAATAGCAAATAGTAATGAGTTCAGGTATATTTTCACACATGACTTCCAGAGCTAAATTTTCAGAATGTATTTGTGCTGGGTCGTGAAATATGGTAGTTTATTATTATTATTGCTGTTCTGTTACTTCCAAGCTAATCTTCACTAATCTCCTCCGATATCCAGCCTTTCTTATTGTTTCAGCTGCTAATCTCTTCTCTCTCAAACCAAGGTTGATCGGAAATTATCCGAACTAAGGGTACAAAATCTCAAATACTTACAGACATTGTACTATACTCTTCTTCACGACATGACTCTTCTGATCATACACACTTTATCTGGCGATGTCCCCCCACATAAACACAGTTGGGTTTCTATTCTCATTTATCATACAAAATGGTATGAAAAACATGTAGAAGACTCCAAAATACTGATGTGCCAAATGAAATTCATATTTATTTTATGACATTTAAGATGTATCGACTTATTTCACTGGACTACGTGGTTCATCTTTTTGGTCAGACCGCTAATTGCCAATAAATTGTATCTTCTATTTTAAGTGCGTTCCACACCGATTTTCCCGATTACTTATACTGCTTGCTATATTAACTCTCTGTGTTTATTGCCATGGTAGTTACAGCTTGTGGCAAGTACTGTAATCTATAGTAGCTACCATGAGAAAGGGCATGTGGCATCAAACGTTGCTCTGTGTACCCGCATTGTGTCTCGAATTCAGGCCTAGGTGTAATTTAGATCCCATCTTTCTTTAGAATCCGCCCTTAGAAATCCACTGCTTGATTAGAACTTCAATAACACTTAGAGGATGAACTGAACTTTGATTAGATTCAAAGATTTGAACAAAGTAATGGTTCAATGTGCTATGACTTCAGGAACAAATGAAAGTTCTTTTGATTCTAGTTTTTTCCTAACTTCTAGTGAGTGATATGTTGGAAATTGGACTGTTTTGCAGATTATAGCCATTAGTTCTGAATAGTCGAACTAAAGAATTACTTTTCTATAAAAGCGATGCTATCAGGTAACTTCGATGCATATATGTGAATATTTGCGTCATGATAATAGGAGTATTTGTGAAAGAATTATGCAAAGAAGTGTATTTGACTTACTGGTAGTGTAAGAATGATGCTTACACTCACAATCTTATGCAAAGGCTTGAAAAGGTGATAACTATAATAAATAAGATAGTCTTCTGAATATTATGTGTGCCTATGATTTCTCACAGCTCACTGCATCTTAAAGTTAAGGTATTTGAAACCGAGTTCTGTAGGAACAGCTCTACTTTAAGGTTAATCAAATTTCGATCTGTGTTGTTGTTCTTATGCAACCCACGCACTAAGAATAACACTAATAATAAGATAAAAGCATATTATTAACAAACACCTCAACCGAACATTGATGTGCTAATCTGGCTCAACAAAACAAGCATCACGATTCAAACCTTTGCAATTTTACCAAACCCTGTACTAATTAAACCGAAGACATATTCCAAAATTACTTCATTTCTTTCACTTCATTAGTATCACATGTATTACCTTTTAAAAAAGCATATTTCGTAGTCTACTGTCAGAAATCTGATATCTAACCGTCACCAGACAAAGCTGCCCATGCAATACCATGGTCTAACTCATTTACCTTGTATTATTACGTATCTATTAGAAAGGAATATGAACTAGATATTTGTATGTACTCAAAATTAAGCATTGAAACACCATAAGTTGATTTTTCTTAATCTTTTTCTTACAGGTTGCGTTTGCCTTTTGCACGCTTTTTTCATTATCACAAGCTGGACTCATTGCTCCATTTCATATTCCTGCGCTGAGTACAGCATTCGTTCAATCCTACCAAAATGGTGGTAATTTTGGTTACAGTATTTCTGAAAACAGCGCCATAACCTCTGTGGTTCACCAGAGATTATCATCACTTCCAGTTGTTGTGTCAAATTTACCTGCAATAGGAGTTGTTCCAGCTGTAGCGGCTGCTAAAGATAGTACACCACCAGCGGATTCAAAGCAACAGGCTGAAACACCAGCACCAGTAAGTCCAGAAACACCAAAACCTGTTATCCTAGAAGCACCAGTAGCACCAACTCCACAGGCACCAGTAGCACCTGCTCCACAAGCACCAACACCTGTAGTACCACAAGTACCAGCATCAGTGGTCAGATTACCGACATCGTATAGTATTCCATTAGCTTCTATTGAACCACTTGGCACCAGTAATGTTACTTACACAGTTTCCCTTAAAGCAACCCCAGTATTGACATCACTTGTGTCTCCTTTTAGTAACCTGTTAATAACAAATCCCTCTCTTGTTCCAGTTTCACCATTAAACTTTATCAGCCCGTTAGCACTTAGTGGTCACTCCTTAGTGATTCCAGGGGTAGCTATTCCAGCTACAGAAGGTGCGTCTGAACCGTCCGAAGGCAACAGAATAGAAGGAGAACAAGCGCCTTCAAATTTGCCCAGTGATTTTTACCCGAAAATTCCTGATGTTCCTCCAGGACTCCCAGTAGGAGCCGTTGAAAGTCAAGATGAAGATTCAGTCAGTGTGGAGTCCATATAACAGAAACGAATATAGCTAATTTTCTGCAAATTGGTACATATACGAATACAAATTATTGCTCACTTTTTTATTATTATTAAAAAGAAAGCCATGATGTTCAAATCTCTGTAAATTAACTTTCATTCATTAAGAGAATGTAAGACTAAAAGTTTGTACTAAGTATTTATTTCTTTGGTAATAAACAATCATAAATAATAAGGTACTGACTTTTTTGTTATTATCATTTTTTTAATTCGTTCACTCTTATTCACAATTCCCACATCATTAAGTTATAGTTCATATAGCTAAGAGTGTAGATTCGTTCTACGTTTATATAATCAATACTCGGTTCATATAAGTGACCATTTAAAAGAATTATAATGCAGAAAATGAACTATACCAGTTTAATTGTTTTTCAACAATTCATACGACAATTTTATTTGATGATGCTAATAAGTAATAAAACATACACGCTCTGATAGTGCATATATCACCAACAGGATTGCGTAAGTCGTGATCTCATTTTATAATTAAAAGATCCTGGATTCGATTCCTGGTTGGGACACGTAATGGGTAGTAGTTCAGAATAAACTTTTACCCTTAGGGACGTCGTTTTCATCTGATTGGATAGAACAGCAATCCTCACCATTCATCAGAAAATTAAGTAAATTGACTCAGAGCGACCAATGATTTATTATTGTTTGTATTCTTTCGATACGAGGAAGTTACTCAGTCCAAGTTTAGCCAGGTCTCGGCTTTTAAGCGTTGTCACCCCTTCCCCCGCCCACCAAGTGTGTGCTTTAGTCTGTCTCCAACTGAGGTTAGCGCCTCGAAGAAAGCAAATACAGTGAAACTTACTTCCAATTTCAAATCAGTGATCATGATTTCTTCGGATGTGTTTAGCCAGACAACCATACAACCAGGGCTGTAGTCGAGGGTATACGCCATATACCCTCTGATTAACCTTACACATTAGTGTATATCTTCTGCAAAGATGCGTATACTATCTACTTGCGTTTTCGTTTATTTTTTCAATTTCCCAATTACCTCGGTGAGATTATTACAGCCAAATATTTTGGGCTCCACTTGATCGGAAACAAAATGTTGAGAAGGGGAAGAGGGCATAACTACATAATTTGTCGTCCAGCATTTTATCGTAATCTGTTGACTATAATAATAATTTTTTGGAAATACGCATATAGTCAGGGCTGTAGTTGAGGGTATACGGAGGTATACGCCGTATACCTTCTGATTAATCTTTCACATTAGCGTATACCTTCTGCCAAGATATATATACCAAACACAGCAAGAAATAGAGGTGTTGATTCAACACTTTTCAGTGTTCCATAGAGACTAATACTTTTTGTGTTAAAACAACATGAGTGTTAATTTCTTCGTGGTTATGTTAGTATGACACTCTCCATTGTGTCGAATCAGCATTAACAAATTCATTGCGTTGAATCATCGAAATCAACATAATTTGTTATGCTGATTTAACAGAAAAAAGAGATGGTCGCCCTGCGTCCGAAAAGCATTGAATTAACACACCCGCTCATTTTTTGCAATGTAGTCTCCGCTTAAAGATCTATAAACTAAAATATTATTAGTGTATACCCTGTAAAAATTCTGGGATTGCAGCACTGTGTACAACCCTTCTTTACAGTACTTTTCTATTATCCGTAGTTACGAAAAAAATGGCCTATTGTATTCGGATTTCCACTAGTTCCTTCGCCTTCACTTGAAATACCCTTAGCAATGTTTGACTTATCGCTACACCCAGGGATTCCGCCAGGGTTTTCAGTTTGGAGGGTGTAAAGTCAAAATTGGGACAGTGTAAGTGGAGTTTTGAACGGTTTCTATCGATTTTTTAATGTAAGATTTTAAAGTTTAAAGGTGCTCTCGAGGATTTAGAGGGGTCTGGCGAAATCACTAGCTACACTCTTTATTTATGGTATTTTTGTACTAAACGCACTTCAAAACACTGTGATCTGAGTTCACAATTAAACGCTTCAACCTTGGAGAGCCTGTACTAGTATTAGTTGCTGGTGAAAACATGACCATTTATTATTGTGTTTCTGGTGGTAATTCTGAAAGGGTCAGGGCATGGGTAACTTAAAAGATTCTCTAAAGCGTTAGGGATCTACCTAAGTTTATACTAGAGGACCTGTTATCTCTTAATACTATATCGTATTTTTATTCTTTTTCCTTCAGTGATTATCTCAGGACACAAAAGCTGTGTAACCAATAAGTCAGCTACCTGCCCTTTATAATCATTCCTCGTTATGTCATTTCTGTACTAAGCTGATTGTTTTTTATTCTTCTCCAGGTCCACAGTTCGAAGTTTTCCAAGTGTCTGTCATCACTCCTTCGCTCTCACATCCAACACAATACTCCACACAAAACACTTTATCGATTTTTCTTTTACCGAACTCGTCGTTCACCGGTTCAAAGACAAATTCTTTGTCAATACCTCTTTCGCAACATAGCGTACTAGAACTTACAAATTACTATGAAATGCAGTGGACAGCGATCTCGAAATCTTGTCCATTGATTAGTACTGAGACTTTAATTAAATAATGACGTCATAATCTTTGAAAACGTATCACTCATCAATGGGCAAGACCTCGAGATCGCTGTCCATTGTATTTGATAGTAATTTGTAAGCTCTAGTGCGCTATGTTCTTACATTTTTGATAGTGCTCATAGTTATTAAAATATTTTGAAAAATGTTTTAAAAGGGGGGTTGGAGCGAGGAGCCCTCTTAAAAACAATCTTGTTTTCTCATCTCTCAAAAACGCTTTCCGATTTTATACACACTAAATAAAAAGAGCGGAATATTCACTCTCCTGAGAGCGGAAAGAGGGACCACTCTTTTTGGAGTGGAATTTTCAATCGAAAAAAATTGTTTTCAAATAAACGCTCTCGCTTTGAATGGAAAATGTGCTCTTGCTAGACGAAATTCCGATGCTTTTAGTTGTAATTTATTCTTCAAACTCGAAGGAGCGATTTCTTATTTTTAGTGGTTTACAATTCATCATGACTACTAGTCAAGTTTGTTCTCCGCTAATTGTTATCGAAAGATGAAGCTATACTGTGAAATTTATAGCGTTGTGTTTAGTTAAAAAGACAGAAAACTTAAAAAAATTTCTCACTGACAAAAAAGTACCAGAAGACGTCAGGAGTAAGATATGTGTAAGAAATTTTTAAACGTTGTTCTCAAGTACCTGACGAGATGAAATAAATCATTTCGAAGGCGTATTCTCGCAGTTGGACGGCTGGCTGAGGGGACAAGGTTTTGGATAGCTGTCCGAAAGGTACCGGGTTCAAATCTCCCCGAATTTAAGCTTTTTTAACTCCTTTTTTATTTCATTCATAGATACATTACTTTTCTTTCTCACTACTTATGAATAAATACTTCCTTTTGTATCTTTTTACATTTTCAACATTTTATTCCGTCGTTTTCGTGTTTAAGAGATGAAAACTTTATCCGAATAGATGGAAATTTAGCTTAAAAAAGTCATGTCTACGTTCCCATTGAAATGGACTACCATAGATCCCATCGATTTTCAAGCGGAAATTTTTCATCTTTTCTCCTATGAAAATTCACTCTAAAAGAATTGTCCCAATTTTTCGTTATCAAAATATGAAATATTTCGCTCAAATCGAACAGAATCCCGCTTTTTGAATTTAGCAAACCTAAGTCTAGACCTAATGTTTCTTCCAGCGAAACTTGTTTGGAGAAGTGAGAGAGGCAGTTACTTGGCTGAACCAAGAGAAAACGCTCTCGATAAAATATCATCGTCTATGGAACAAGAGGCCGTAGCTCAGCTTGTAGAGTGTTGTCTTAGCAATTAGAAGGTCCTAGAAACATTTCTGCGGTCGCCCATACTGACTGAGGTTTTTCCAGCGGTTTTCCTCAATCACACCAGGCAAATGTCGGGATAATGCCTTCAAACTTGGTCCTGAGTATCTGTCTTCCAACATCTCCCCTATCGTATCCCTATCTGAGCCAAAATTTTCTAAATATCAAAATTCTCATTAGAATAATTAAAAGTACAACAGGTTAATCGTTTGAAATTTACCTTCAGTAAGCTCGTCAATGAAGATATTCAAATATTTTACATAATCAGACATGACAATCGCTTAGTAATAGTCTACAATATCTTCCAGGAGCTTGAAAAAACTATACAGACATTTTTTTCGTAATATTGAACAAATATAAGCTCTATATAGGCTCTACAAGCAAGATTAACTTCAGAACTTTTACTTTTAATATTTGACTGTAATGTTAAATGAATATTCTCATCATCTGGGGGAAGAGAGCGGTTGCATATCTCTCTCGGCGCTCACTCGTCCTAAAGTATGCCTGGAAGAAACAGTATCTATATCATCTTCTAGACATTCTTTTCATACCGACGTTGAAACACATCCTGAAAAAAAAACCGTCTCAATATGTGAATCCACACATGGCAGAAAAAATATTCAGAATGAACACCTCTTCCAGAAGCATTGGATCAATTGACTCCTCCGAATTGTGTTTCATTAATATTGAAGTTTCAAGAGTCATGCAATATGATCTTGTATTAGAATTTTGTAAAACAAAAAAAAAGGTAAGTTTTATTAGTATTATATTCCAAAATAATAGACTATAGTTACAATATTTACTTGGTAACATGGCTAGTAGGATAGAAAATAGACCAATTTACAACTTCTACGGTTCTTGTGGTCTTGGTACTACAGAGTGGATTTTTTAATGCAATGCCTGCTTTATAGTGTCTTGCATAATGGACAAAAAAGAGAAGATAATTCATACAATTGCCTTCTGAAATAAATGCAATTTAAAATTAAGTCTGTTCGATTCCATTGATAGCAGCTACTTCAAGACAGGAACAGAACCACATTAGCTTCTCCACAGTAGATGTGTCGCTAACAGCTCTGACTAAGACTTAACGAAATACTCTTTTAACGCTAAGTCTCTTTTTCGGTATTTTTTAAAACTAAAAGGACAAGTGATGACCAATTTACTGTATTTGAATTGTTTTCTTCCTTTTTTTCATTAAACGCCTGTGTCAATTTCAACGGTGTCATCTTCATCAACTGAGTCAGGAACAATATTTTCTGTATCAAAAGGAGCATTAGTTGGGCCAGCACTATCAGATGAAGGTGACGATCCATCAGAAGGTGAGGCAGATGCCGGTGCTGGTACTGTAATAACAGCAGAGGGGAATCCACCAAATACAGGAGAGACAATAGCGTTGCCTAATAAATTCTGATGAGGGAAAACGGAAGTAGAAAGAATGGGCACATATTGTTGAACCGTAGACACCGGTACTGATGCATTCTGTTGTTCAGGACTGATTCGTACTACTGAGGGAATTGGTTGTTGTTGTATCGATGGTAAGATTGGCACGGAGAAAATTTGTGGAGAACCCACTGGTACTGAGGTGACTTGAGAAGTAGTTGTAACTGGAACGGAAGAACCATCTTTCGTAGAACCAACTTTCGGCGCAGATTCAACTTGTGATGTTGATACAACTTGGGGTCTAACAAATGATATCGATGGAACTTCAACAGGTTGTGCAATTTGAACAGTGGGGATGGCGTAAGGAACAGCAGCAGGAGGGGCCACGTTTTGTATAAATGGACTTACATAGGGATAGGAATATGCATAGGGATGATTTTCCGCGATTTGGTGAGCGTCGAAGCCGGGAGTTCTGACTACGCTTGGTCCCACAATCACATTTCCATGAGCGATGGCCAGGACAGTACAGAAAACGATAACTCCCTGAAACGAAAAAATAAAGAAAAATGAAATTGTCATTAATATAACTCTTGAATATCAAACCAAGAATAATTATAGGAAGTGTGAATATGAAGTACTAATTTTCTCGTGGAAATACATTAGTAAATAGACCTTAAAAATTCACTTGCGTTGGTTTCCTGACGTTATCAACCTAATCTAATGGATGAGGAAGACTGTAAGAATTGCGAACCATTCAGTAATTCATAAAAGTATCAATATTGTAATATCATAATCCTTATATAAACCGTCATTTACATTTCTTCAGACAAAAGTTTATTTTCCAGTTAGAATCAATCACACGATGATAATAGTAAGAATGAGGAAGAAACACGTCTATACAGAAAACATTAATATTTGTCTCTTAATATTGGACTAATTTTAACGCAAAATCATAGTTGAATACATTAACGTAATATGGCGACCGCCAAAGTTAACTGCGATAGTAGACCAAACAGCCACAGCGACCCGTAGAGTCCTTGCCGTTAGTTCCAGAAACCAATCGTCTCTTGAAAGCAAACGCTGTATACGACTGTCGCTCTCATCTCGAAACCGCAGTAGTGACAAGGATGAATAAGTTTAAGGAAGCTTACCAGAAATGATTTACGTTCTGATATAATAAAAATGGTCTTACTTCACCGTTACATTTTGAGCTACCCATTCCTTAAAAATTTATACAGGGGATTAAGGAAATGCGGGGACAAACCTGGTACAGGAATGCCTCAGACCAAAGTAATAAACAAATTTAATACATTTTGTGTGGGGGCGTTATAATATGTCGTCCTTCCAAGATACATGAGGTGAAAACTCGAGTCCAATCAACTTTTTTATAATAGCAAATAAAATTAAAAGTTCCAGATAAATCAGAAATGGTATACTAAAGTAAAGGGCATTGCTAGATATTCATTTCTATCAAGAGAGCAGAGCAGATTCTATCAATTGACAGAACTAGTTACAATATGATATCATTGCACAAAAAAATCGGCTAACAAAATTATATTGTTAACTTGTTTACAGTAACTAATGTTATTTATACTAGTTAATGTGATTTTTGCTTTGTTTCTCCAATACAGAATTTCGCAATAACATCTATTTAATCGAATTTCTATTGCAAGTGTATTAACAAAAATCATTAAAATGATACACTTTGTTGGATGGAGATTATGAAGGCAACAAGACGGCTCTGTAAATTTACTGGGATTTATTTAATGGTCATTTATGTTTTGTAAAGATCGCCGTAGTTGTGTTTGCCGAGTAAAGGAGTGGAGAGTATTTCACGATATTCAAAGGTACGAAAAATCAATGTATTCTCATATATATTTTTTTCGTTATTAGGAAGTTTTGACTTGATTCCGTTCAGTCAAGGATTGGATCCGGTCATGTTAAACTTCAACCCGACCTGAATCCATCAGTTGAAAGAATTATCACCGTGAATAGAAACTGTGAATCCTCGATTAAACAGTGACAAACGAAACCACTCATCGAATAGGGGTTACTTACACAATGATTTGTTCACAAATTTGTTGTTAAATAACAAAATGTTTCCGATGTTCATCAGCCCATGTCGAAGTCAGAAATAATGCATGTGATAATGAATACTTTCTCTGGTAAGGAACACTCCCGTAGTTACACACTCAGATTTGGATTATTCTTCACGATTTACAGTCTTGAACGTAAAAAGAAATAGGGTGAGCTCTTCTACGTTTCTCAATTGCATCTAGACGCAACTAGACGGCTGGAAAGTTATATGATTTTCCTAGGGGAATGTACCGGGTGATTCAAATGTGGACCATATAATTTCTACAGATTTGACGCAACATGAATGTAACCATATCAAATTAAATGAGACAAAGTACCGCACCTCTTACGCATACTATATGCTCTGTACGTCATCTTTGAACCGCTATTTTGAATTCAACTTTTTTTTAAATGGGAATATGGGAAAGTGACATTTAACATTCATTTTAAGTTTTCTCGGGAAGTTACTGATATAATCATTTTTACCGTATCTTCAATCGATCTCAAATTATTCCACGTATATTGTAATTTCCGGTGAGCAGTTATGCTCGGTCCACTCAACGACCCCGTGTCGCCCAGTCCGACACCGACGGAATTATCTAGATAACACAAACCAATGTGACCGACCGGGTAGCCGTGCGATCTACAGCGGTATGCCAACGACTTGCAGGTTCTTGGTTCGAGTCCCGGCAGGGGCATGGGTAAGGATTTTAATGGCTAAGGGGCGAATCGTGACGGGCCGAAGTACAAAGTTACTAAACTGGCCCATATAAAAATAAAGTTTACCAAAGTTTTACAAACCAATATGCATTGGTATCGGACATCTCCATCAGTAAATAAGGTGGCTACCGAGCGGTCGTGGCTTAGTGATAGAACGTTGGCCCAGCATTCGGGAGGTCCTGGGAACGATCCCAGCGGTCGGCCTTCTTGACAGGTTTTTCAAGTTTTTTTCCTCAGTAATACCAGGTAAATGCTGGAATTGTACCTACAAAAATAGGCCCTGGCCGTCTGCCTTCCAACATCCTTTCCCTCCACTCTATCCTAGCCTGAGCTTAAACTAAGATCCCTAAAGACCTTAAAATAAATTCAAATTCAAATAAGGTGGCTTATCACTAAAAAGCATCTTTATGTAAAACTTGGGTAATTTTGAAGGTGTTTAAGGAACCTCTTGTAAAACTGAAGACGACGATCCAGATCATCCTTACTCAATTGATGTAGCATTTGCAGGTTGTACGGGTGCCATTTGCGTTTGTAGAGGATACAAACAACGGAGCTTTAAGACAAATTCTCGTGATATAGGGAAAGTGCTGTTTGTTTAACTTTTAACAAGCACATATTCCTATTTGAAAAATAATAAGATGAATCCAAGATGGTGGACGGAGCATGTAACATGCGTCATAGATGCAGTACCTGGTCTAATTTACATTGCATATCGGTACATTCACGTTTTTTATAATTTGTAGAAATCATTTGAAAATTGTATAGATAATTCGATAATACATATCTAATGTAACGTGTAATACGCAATAACCTGAAAACGATTAGAGCGCAGTAAAACTAATTACATCAGTGATATGCTGAGAAAACTTAAGATGTATTTGGTATGCCACTTGCTTCTATTCCATTTGAAAAGAAGAATCCAAAATGGCGGACGGATCATGCGTCAGATATGCAGTACTTGGTCTCATTTACTTTGATATGGGTACATTCATGTTGCGCCGAATCTGTAGAAATTATATGATCCACATTTAAGTCACCCAGTATACATTTCACTAGGGAAATCATATAATGTCCAATCTAGTTACTTGCAGATGCAAGTGCGAACGTAGGAGTTCTCCCTATTTCATTTCACGTTGAAACCTGTAAACTGAGAAAGTTTTATCCAAATCTGGGTGTGTAACTCCGAGAATGTTTCTTGTTAGTCAAAATCATCATCTTCTAATTCTGAAACAAGATTTCGTTTCTACATCATTTATGAAATGGTTTTGGATTCTTCTGTAACAGGTGAGCTGAGTGTTTCTCTATTTTGAACGTTTCCAAAATTGTTGAGTTTTAATAAAGGTAAAGTATCTTTAACCAATCCTCTCGCTTTGCGTTTTGCTCTTACTTATATGCATGCTAATGTTAAGATTCACTTACACATTAGCATCTCTAGTAAGTCACCAATTTCGATGAAATCCCGGCTTACATGCACAGGATGGACGTGTTATAAGGCTTTAATTAGTACGACAATTCACCACAATCAACAGATTAGGTTCCGAACAGATTCATACAACAATATTATTACCTGTATTATTCGAACTTAACTTCATGAGTATCCACACCCTAAACCCGTCAGAAGTCTAAGAAATGACGTCCTTTTGCAAGCATTCTTTTCGGGAAAGAGAAATGGAAGGTAGCTGCCAGACCCTTTGTCTACGTCGTTTCCGGGCATTCGCCTCATGAAACTGAAAAAAAAAACCGCAGCCAGTATGGCCGTCAGCAAGCCCTAATTCGCTTGCTTTTCAACTCACCAGTGAGGTTGCGAAATCCGCTATCGCGATTACTTGATCATGGAGGCTCGATATTATTATTTACAATTTTTAATAATAAGATGGTTATTAAATCCTAATGCTAGCCTAATTTCCTGACAAATAGTATAATTTTGTTCAAATTCGTTAAATAGTCCTGGGTCTGAGTATAACCTTAGGCATGGATGTTTTTGTAGATAGTAGGAAATCAGCTCCTTGTAGGCCGACGTCATTAATGCAGGTTTTTTTTTTTTTTTTTAAGTTTTTTTTTTTCTGTTTTTTTTTTTACTAAATAATAATTTTGATTCGTGACTGCCATCTTTTTATTTACATTGGGTGACAACGCTGGTTCTTTGCCGCGCTGCTTGCAGCAGAGCTCCCAAGCATAGCACCTTGGCGTCGAAACGGTAACTGTGGCCAAAAAAAATGCAACAATCAAGCTGTTTAAGTACGGAGATAAGAAAAGGAGAGGGGAAAGAAGTATTGAGAAGCTTCCTACATAGTCCAGTCAACGAATGATTAAAAATGGGGTGTAGACAGACTTTTGTGCGCACTTTTTATCTTTAACTTTTAGAATGTTTTCGGAGGTGCTTGGAGATGAATATGTCAAAAGTCCCGGGGTCAGCAAGAGAAGCTAACTCCACGACAGAGCAAAATGTGTTTCTTCTCTTGGTTTTTAGCTTATATCTCGATAATGGTGAGTTCTAGCGAAAACGTCATTATATACAAAATTAAAGCAGACAAAATGTGGAACAAAATTATTCATATTAAATTTTTCCTTATCTATAACCGTTTTCAATTTCTAACCCGTTGGAAATCGTCATTTTGTTTTTAAAAAATAAGTTGCTTACCACATTTTAGGACATAATTATAATGTCTCGTACCTTCTAAACCATTATATTGAGCGCAAAAGTGCACAGAAATGAAGTTGAAGTTGTAGAGGATAAAATTATCTTCAATTTGGTATATAAACAAGTAAAATCAGTCCGTGATATCAAAAGTTATAACTATTTGCCAAATTCCTATTAACAAGGAAACTTCCGCAGTGCATGAAACTTCCACAGTACATTGGTGATGTGTTCAAACGAACAGTCCTGTAGTACTACGTTTCGAAGTTTCGCGGAACACGAGTTATAGGACTTAAAAGTTTTCGAAATTTTGTTCCGAACGCCTGAAAGGTAGGCAACACATCATACGTGTGTTGAACTTATGAATTGCAATAGCACCAAACCCCTCTGATAAATACGTTAATATCGCGAATTTCAGTTCAGCATTGCGCGTTGGGAAGTGGAAGCGCGTGGGTTCAAACCGCGCTGCCAAACATAGTGCTTGAGTTAAAGTTGGTGGCAGCGCTTTAGTTATGGTACCAACTCGATATCTGACTCGTGGGATTGATAGAAACTCTGAACATTTTAGTTAGCATATTTAGTAGTGGGGTTCGAACCCACGTGCTTCCACTTCCCAACGCACAACGCTGAACTGAAATTAGCGGCATTAACGTATCCATCACAAGGATTGGGTGCTATTAGATTACAAAACATGAGATAGCACGTTAAAATTTAGGATATTGATATTTCCAGGAGTTCTTTTATACTAATGATGGCAGGTGGAACGCTCATAACGTTAGTGTAAAATATTACCTTATCTATCAAGTTTCACTTTATAATATTTGAGAGTTACAAACGCAATTTCCCATATTATTATTTTTTTCAGAAACTAGTAAATGATCACATGTTTTTGTAAATAAGCGTAGAACCTAAAGACCATTGATATGATGTGTTACTTGACTCATTTAAGAAATTTTCACTATTTCCACTAGACCACAATAAACTGGGACAGCATGCCATGCTTGACCACGCTGGTACATTCTCGTTTAAATTAAAAGGGGGGGGGTGTCTGGATGCCTCCTGGAAATCAATTGGTTACGAAATTAACGAGATGGGAAGTTTCCTTTGGGTCACCCTGTAGTCATATAATATTCGCATTTGGCAGAGATCAGATCAATTAATTAACACGTCAACTTTATCAATAACTTTAATCTAACATTTAAATTATCTTCTGCGAAACCTTTCATATAAAAGTTAATAGGAAATTCATAACTTCAGCACATATGTATGATGTGTTGCCTACCTTTCTTGCATGCGGAACAAAATTTCGAACACTTTGAAGTCCTGTAACTCGTGTTCCGCGAAACTTCGAAAGGAAGTACTACAGGAGAGCACATTCGAACACATCATCAATGCACTGTCGAAGTTTCATGCTGATTTTTGTGTCTCGCCGGAGACAGTTTCCTTGTTAATCGGGATTTGGCAAATAGTTATAACCAGTGCTCGATTTGCTAGGGGGATGCGGGGGATTTTCCCTGGTGTGTGAGGATTTTATCCCCGGGTGTTGATTCTGAATATCATCCCAACTAGGAATAAAATCTTTGTATTCCTACCCAAATAGGTAGTATGTTGCAACTTTCCAGATGCCACTAGTTTTAGTATCCCCCCTTCGGAGTTTATAACAAATCGAACACTGGTTATAACTTTTGATATCACGGACGGATTTTACTTATTTATATACCAAATTGAAGATAATTTTATCCTCTACAATTTCAATTTCACTTTTGTGCACTTTTGTGCTCATTATAACGGTTTAGAAGGTACGAGACATTATATGTCCTAAAATGTGGTAAGCAACTTATTTTTTTAAAAAAATGACGATTTTCAACAGGTTATAACTTGAAAACGGTTACAGATAAGGAAAAATTTAATATGAATAATTTTGTGCCAAATTTTGTCGGCTTTAATTTTGTATATAATGACGTTTTTGCTAGAACCCACCATTATCGAGATATAAGCAAAAAAACAAGAGAAGGGACACATTTTGCTATGCCGTTGATTTAGCTTCTCTGGCAGACCCCGGGACTTTTGAGATATTCATCTCCAAGCATCCCCGAATACATTCCAAAAGTTAAAAAAAAAGTGCGCACAAGTGTCTATCTAGAAACCATTCCTTGACTGGACTAACAGTACCAAATAAATGCCAGAGTGGCAAAAGACCGGCAGGTGAATCGCTCATCTTGTAAAGTGTTTTCTTCATAAAGGAAAACTAAGGCCTTTTTTTAACACAGAGAAGGCAAAAATTATTCCATACTTCAGAGTAACTGAAGATTTTCTTTTATTGTTTTCTAAAAATAAGACAAGAATAATGTGGTTGTTGTGCAACACTGTAAACTTATTATCAGCCGCAACTTGTCATTGAGAGAAAACAGCAAAGCGCCGAGCGCGGTTCTGCATACGTTTTAATTCGAATAAGACTCCATGGCCAGAGATTATTCACGATCAAGATATTACATCAAGCAGAAAGCCTCTTCCTCAGAAATTGAAAATTTGAATATTAGAATCGCTTCCTCGCCCTTTATATTCGCCTGACTGGCCTCCAATGTATTATCATCAGTTCTGCTGCTTTTGTTATTCGCTAATAGATAAAAGCTTCCCTAACAAGCGATGTTTGTAGAATTGTAGGCGAATATTGATGTCACAGACACGTTTTATCCTTCACCAGGTGTCCAGTTGGTAAATTAAAGGTAAAAGTGAGAGGAAATAATTGCATACTAAAATCACATTATCCGTATTAGACAGCTGAGCAAACACTGCTTAAGTGGTTAAGAGGACAAAAAAACACTAGAAACTTCTGTGGGAAATACAGGTCATATATAACAGCTGAATTATTGTTACTGCATTTAATCCACTTATGAAGCGGAGTTCCACAAAATTTCCGCTTCTTGATATATAAATGTACGAAGTAATTTATTTACTAATTTCGTATTTCTAGGAATTGTCATAAACTATAGGATCTAAATCTGTTTTCTTACGAAATCCCTAGGTGAGGCAATTTTTTCGCAGAAAAGGGGTGGAAGTAGGGTTGGTATTCTAAGTACCATCACTGCATTCTCCTGGTGGAATTGAGGATAACTCTTGAAATACTTCGAAGTGAGGAAATGAACCCCAACAATCACCACTGGATCAATATCCACCAAATTCGTTATCGGAACTTTCAATTACACTGTTTGAAGACCTACCTATTAATGTGAATAAAACAGAAAAGTCTAACAATAGTCTAGAATGAAACGGAATAACTTTTACTGAAAGGATAAAAGAGATTTCCAAAGCTATGTATTTCACTGTTCGACTACTTTTTATATTAGGGTAGCCTGCGACTATTACAATCACAGGGCTATTTTGATCAAGACAGATTACGTCATACTGCTGGGTGTTTACGTCATACTGCTACCAGTTCAGAGATCAATATGTCGTGAAAGTCTATGCGTAGTTGCAGCTCAAGTGAACGTGAGAGATGATAGAAAAGGTATCTATTTTAAATGTTCAACTCTTATACTTTTGTACTTCCGTGGCGTAACATGCATTTCGGCGAATAATGTATTATCACATTTCTGCACGTATGCAATAACTTTATTTTCGCCATGTATTAGTGTTGCCACCTCAGAATCTAAATTTGGGCATTCTGCGGCTATTTCGACCAGAAAATGTTCAGTTATCATGATCGCTTCTCTATTGTAGTTGTTGACCGTAAAACATTATTACTCTTAATAATAATAATAATAAAAGTAAATAATAATAATAAAAATAAATAATAATAATAATAAAAAAAAGTTCACGGCGCGTGCGTATCGCACAGGGGTTAGCTCCACATACTCTCGACCTATGGCACGAAGTTAGGTAGGGTGGCCCAGCCTTACCTCCCAAGGTGTCCAAGAATAACAAGGACACCCTGGATAGGAGGAGGCTGAGTGCACCTCAGAGCGCAAGAAATGATTTCAATCAAGATAAGAAAAGTCTCTAGCGTCCTGGCCGGGATTTAAATGTGGCTCGGCCGATTCGTAGTCAGACGGGCTACCGCCTGAGCTACGGCTACTCCAAAATACTAAATGAAGCAGTATAACTATATCTTACATCGCTTGGCAACTTCGAAGCAGAATGCAGACGTAGAGAGGAAATAGAGCACATTTCGCATAGGGCTTATGACTATTACTGAAGAAATGTATTACGGGCAATGTGGATGCAGAAAAAGAGAACTGTGGATGTGTTTTCAGACTTGCTATGGTTGGTATCACGAGATTTGTGCAGGGGCAATAATTTACTTTGTTAAGTGGCTGTAAACATAGGGTTCCAGCAGGTGACCGATATTTCCCCTTATTCTTTTCATATGTCCAACTATGAATGGTGGGTATTTAAGGGCAATATTAAAAGAAAAGAACTGTTTTAAAATCGTTTACTCATCATGTACTGTAAGTGCACATGTTGATGCGTGTTAACTCTCTTTTGTTCTGAATAAAGCTTTTTGCAACTTTGTTATATATCTTGTTAAAGTTGAAATGATCGAAATAACGCCGGTCTACAGTATGTGGCGAACAAAGACGTAAAGAACTAGCTTCGATCATATTCAAATATGTACAATCACAGTATTTATACATGTGAAAATGAAAGAAAGAATATCAGATAATCATGCACTTACTGACTTGTACGTACAGCCTGGCCTGTTGTGTATCATGTTTAGAAATCATGCGTTCCAGGGTCAGCAGCACAACAGTAGCATCATTGTCTATTGTGTAACAATTTTCGCTGCAGAAACGAAACAAGTTCCTTTATGGAATAAGGCGAAAGAAGGACAGGAAGTGAGAACCAAATTGACTGCAGTAAGTCCGCCCCCCCCCCCGGGGGGGGGGGTGGCCCCCCCCCCCCCAAAGTCTCGTCAAGCCCCCCCCGAGATTTAAAATTTTTGCTGTGAAAGATCGATAGAAATCGTACAAAACTTCACTTACACCCTCCCAATTTTAACTTTACACCCTCCCCCACAACAACTGAAAATCCTGGCGGAAACCCAAACCGAATCAAATAATGTCTATTCTGCATGAATTTTCACGAGTTCAGATCTGATATCGAGATGTAGTTTCCACCTATCGTTTGTGTTCAGTAGACCATTCTACTGCATCAAAATGCAATACTTAGTTCTCTCTTTCCTTATGCTATGAAATGAGTCACATAAGGATATTCGGAAAATTGAAGCTTAAAGTTTTAGTTTGTTGAATTTTGTCAGTGCCCTACACTGTAAAAAATAACACGTTTATTTTAAACTTATTGTTAGTGCACATACGCTTATTTCTTCTAAAATTCCACTAGTTATGTTTTCAGAACATGTAAGTTATGTGTAGAAGAAGTGTGGGCAGTTTACGTTAAATTGAATTGGATGTCCTTTAGGGGAGGGGAGGGGAAAGGATTCGGGAAGGTGTCGGCCAAGACCTATGTTGAAGGTACCATTCAGGCATTTATTTGATAAGACAGAAAAAAACTGGAAAAATCTCAGTCAAGATGCTCGACCGCTGGGATCGAACCCACGATCTCCCGAATGATACGACAACACTCTACCACT
>JAGDQP010029564.1:0-23276 GCA_022664845.1 Lepisma saccharinum | reverse complement strand
AAAAAGCACCAAATAATTTATTTCACGTGACTGGAAATTATTAAATTACAGTATATCACTCACCTGTTTCGTATCAAATGTTGTTTATTTTTTAATAATGGTCAATCTTCTGTGTTAGGTGCTTCAACCTTTGTTAGCAACATATCGAAATGTCTCCTCACTTTAACTTTACTCGGTGAAAGTTGCGCCCTCAACTTGGGGTTTTGGGGGCTGCGCCCTCTTTATCATAGCCAGACTGTGCAGGTTCGTATCCTACTGGTGATATTCTACCTTTGTACCCAGTTGCATTTCAATAGCCCCAGGAGTTTAGCCTGTATATTCTAAATAATGGTTTTGGCGCCCATTTTGGATCCAAGATGGCGGCGTTTTTAACATTTGATTATATAGTTGTGACTTACAAGTGAAAATACAGCTTCTAATAAAATTTCATTTCTCTAGATCAAACTGTGTCGAGCATGATTTTTTAGGCGGCCATTTTGAATCCGAGATGGCGACTTACCCAAAACATTTTATTATTTTCCTGAACTACTAGTTATGATACATTTTTATGCTAAATTTCGTGCTTCTGACTCAAACGACGTGGAAATTTCATTTTTAGCGTACGCCATTTTGGATGCAAGTGGGTGTGTTTGGGTAAATTTGTAATATTATGTTAACCTACTATTGATAATGTACCTCTTTACGAAATTGCATTTTAATATACCCTGTAGTTTAGGCTGTGTATTCTATACAACAATGATTTAAGCAGACATTTTGGATCCAACATGGCGTCTTTCAACACACCCCTAATATTTTCGTAACCTACTGGTGATATTCTACCTTTGTACCCAATTGCCTTTCAATAACCCCATTCGTTTAGCCTGTATATTCTAAACAACAATAGTTTTGGCAGACATTTTGTATCGAAGATGGTGGAGTCTTTAACATTTGATTATATTGTCATGACTTACACGTGAAGACACGGCTTTAATTAAAATTTCATTTCTCTAACTCAAACGGTGTCGAAAATGATTTTTGTGCGGCCATTTTGGATCCAAGATGGTGACTTTCCCCAAACATTTTGCTATTTTCCTAAACTACTACTTATGATAAAGCTTTATGTTAAATTGCGTGCTTCTACCTCAAAGGTTGTGGAAAATGAAATTTTAAGTCTGCCGTTCTTAATACAAGATGGCGTCTTTGGGTAAATTGTGTAATATTATATTAACCTACTATTGATAATGTATCTCTATACCAAATTTCAATTCAATAGCCCGAGTAGTTTAACCTCTCTACTCTATACAACAATGGGTTTGGCGGCCATTATGGATCCAAGATGTCGACTTTTACAAAATTTGAAAACATTTCCGTTACCTACTAGCAATAATGTACCATCATTCCAAATTTCAATTCAATAGCCCCAGCCGTTTAGGCTCTATTGTATACAACAATGGGTTTAGCGGCCATTTTGGATCCAAGATGGCGACTTTTTCAAAATGTCGGATTTTAACTTTACCTACTCATGGTCCTACACCTTCATACCAAATTTGGTGTTTGTAGCTTCAGTAGTTTGGCCTGAGAATTTATATGGATGAGAGTGTAGTATGTGGATTGATGGATAGGACGAAAAATCCTTTGGACTAAATGTCGACTGGACGAAATGTCATGTTGGCGAAAAATCCGTTGGACCAAATGGCTTGTGAACGAAAAATCCGTTGGACCAAAAGTCGATTCGACGAAATATCTTGTGGACGAAAAATCCATTGCACGAAAAGTCGATTAGACGAAGAATCTGTTGGACCAAAAATCGATTGCACGAAAAATGTGTTGGACCAAAGTCGATTGGACGAAATGTCTTCTGGTCGAAAAATCCGTTGGACGAAAAGTCGATTGGACGAAAAATCCGTTGGACCAAAAGTCGATTGGACGAAATGTCTTGTGGACGAAAAATCTGTTGGACGAAATGTCTTGTAGACGAAAAATCCGTTGGACGAAATATCTTGTGGAGGAAATGTCAATGGACGAAATGTCTATGGACTAATTATCCCTAGACTAAATGTCGTACGGACAAAATGTCTTTGGACGAAACGTCACGCGGCCGTATGTATAGGTTTCTCACACAAACTCCAACCTGACTTTCGTTGAATAATTTTCTAGTTGCGATGTTAAATTTATAAACAGTTGCTCCTATTTGTTCTGCAATCCATCACCTTTCAAGAATGTTTGATTGCCCGATGCTACATGAAATTTCAATTCTACATCACTAGTTACATGGTGAAACATTGTTGAGAGAGTGATATTCGCTTTCAAACCATGTGCTTTTACAAATGTTTCTCTATTACTCCAACACACTCATTCCTAATACTGTTTAAGAATGAATTTTTATCACCAGAAGATTTGACATTAGTATCTGCAAGGAGAACATAATACTTTAATGTTAAATTGAATGCAGTAATCATGTACTTCTCATTGAATTTGTGTTTCCTTGCTCTTGGTTCACCACTGTGTACGGTCGTAATGTGTTTAAATATATTAGTTTTTGATATGGATTTAAAGACAATATTCACACGCCGCGTTTTCCATCCTGATTTGGGAGGGAAACAAACTATATACTAGAATAGTATGAAACTGAAGTTCCGTTTTCACGTTAATAACGTTAATAACATAGCTGTGTTTGTATATTGTACCGTTTCACACGAAGAGAGCACTTGATATACATTGAATGTAGAAGAAATGGTAGGAAACTGCTAACAACTAGTACTCACGCAACACTAACTTTTTTGATTGAGATTTGAAGTCTAAACATTCCCTAGCGGTTCTTAGTGTTGTTCAGCATAGCAATGAATGATCTCTAGTTGCTTATGTGTGCTTCATTATAAAGATAAACCAAAATAGAAGTAGCTCCGTCCTATGATGTAATGTACCATTCTGGTATTCGCCGTATGTAAGATTTAAGATTGAGATTTGAAGTCTATACATTCTCTGTCGATTCTAAGTGCAGTGCAGTGCAATACCAATAAACTGTAGATGCTTTTGAATCTTGTTTGGGAAAATAAGTAATCATTTCTAATCACATGACCGCATATCTAAATCAGTGTTGCTAAATCTGAAACCTAAAAAAAATATTCTTTCATCTCTCGCTTCGTGTTTTGACTCTAAAGCTCTTGAGTTCTATTGCTCTAAAGCTCTATATATGATAAAGTATGAATCTTTCATAACATGCTAACGCTAAAATTATTAAGTTGGCAACAATGCAAGACATTTTGTGTGTTTTCCTTAGATCGGTAATGAGCAGTTAAATACATCATAATTATTCGAAATTAAGAACAGTGGACGAAATTAGGCACTACGTCATAAACGGCAAGAACCTTTTTTGTTTACCATCTGCCCATGAATCGCTATTTTACTCTACTATATGTACTCTCCGATATTAGCAACCTAGCCGAAAGTATTGGGGGTTTTGTACGACAGGAAATGAGCGTATAATGGTAAAATCCTATCCTATAAGTGGCCGTTAAGGAAGAAAATTATACTACTACACCAGAACAATGCTACTTGTATCTTTATATATATACTTTCGAACATGCATCCTTGGAGCCCGAAAATGCTCATAAAAGGTAAAATACATTTTAAGTATTCCAGCAAATCATAAAATACCCTATAAATATCCGACATTAAGAACCATTGGGATTTCGTTCGTATTTAAAATTCTCGTAAATGGTAAAATACGTTATAACCATGTGTCCATGAACCACCATTTCAGTACTACTCATATGTAACAAGCAAAAACGTGCTCAGGGAAGAAACGAAAATGCGTTTAGTATCGGGCAACACGTGTTTCTATTCAGTCAAGAAACTTCTAACCTAGCGGTTAATATCGAAGGAGTTGAAATTGAAAATATACAGAACGGATATTTTGCCGGTAATACTTTACGGTTGCGAAAGTTGGAGTGCAACCTTAGCAGATGAACATAAATTACGAGTGTTTCAAAATAAGATTTTGAGATAGATATACAAGCCGAAACGTCACGAGATGACTGGAGAATGTAGGAGACTGTATAATGAAGAATTTCACCGACTGTACGACTTACTCTATGTTGTAAGAATAATGAAATCGTGACAACTGAGATGGGCAGGTCATGTAGCTCGGATGGGAGAAAAACGAAGATGATATTCCATCTTGGTTTCAAAGCCGGAGGGAAAGAGACAGTTGAGAAGACCGAGACGGCGTTGGGAGGACACTATTAAAGGGATCTTCGAGAAGTACGTATTTGCGATGAAAACTCACTTGATATTACCCAGGATAAATCCCGATGTAGAACGTTTGTTACTATAACCATGAACTTGCGACTTCCGTAAGCCATAGAGTAGGTAAATAAGTAAGTAAGTAATTATGGTTCAGACAGAGAGCAATGCCTCAGACGCGGAAATGAGGTCAAAGGGACGCAGGCTTAGAGTAGTCCTTAAATATATGGTAAATAAACGCTAGATGCTATTTCCCTGAAATATTATTTTCATGTCACTATACTCGGAACATGTTAATTGCGTGCTTGTATGTGAAGAACCCGTGGATATAAAATAATGGGAAATCCTTTTTGTTGCGAGCCTTTTAAAAATGTTTATTACCTTCTTTTTAGTTATGCGATTTTGGGGGATTGGCGAGGGAATAGCTTTCTACTTTGCCTTTCTTTTACTCAGCAGAATTCATTCTATTCATCCCAGGGTATTCAAGAAATACATCTAAGGATGGCCAATTTAAGCATTTTTACTGGAATGTTGGAATTCGAATTTAAGTTTATTTACGGTCGTCTGAAATTTAATGCTAAGGACATAGAGTGTTGAATTCTAAAAGAATTGGAAGGAAACGGGTTACAATTCTGTTTGTTATGTTCCTCGAAAAATAGGATTTTAAGGCTTCAACTAGCTTTACCTATATTTCGTACAATACTAGGTTTATATTTCTTGGACATTAGATATTAGTTGATATATGAACAAATTTCAAGCACATAATACCAAGTACATATTGAGTTAAATTTGGGACGTATGGCTGCCATCTAATTAATATAGTAAATAAAATAATTCCTTAATTCAGTGTATTCGAGAATGACATAAATCTATCTAAATAGATCACAATAATAGTTGGCGAATTTTCTCAAAGACTGTTTACAATGACTTTGATAATATACGTGCTGTTAATAATTTTTTTGTCAATATGTACTCTTATGACACCTCGTCAATCGTCCAGTTGATACCATTACGATCTTTAGATTGTCGGTGATGATGTGCGGGAATGTACCAAGGAATGTAATGCTAAAAGTTTAGGTGGGTATACTCTTCGCTTGTTTTAATGAAACCTTTCCCTTACTATCCCATATGACTGCGGATATCATCAATTTTAGGTAGGTACACGGTTATGCTTAAACGTTGAGGTGGGTATACGCCGTGTACCCGCGTATACCTTCCATTACGTTCCTGGTTGTATTCTGCTAACCTGCTTTCATTCATAGGCTTACTTTTTTTAAATTAACTAAACATATTCAGGAACCGAATCTCAAGTAAGCACCCTTGTTAATAGTTTCATCATTTCCTTACATATGTTGAATTTAATTTCAGGATTTTAGGCGTCTAGAGCTCAAGCAGCGGGGTGGTAGGAAAAGGAATGCTGCTAGGAATTGGTTAGGATTTAATTTGAGGGCACCATACCCGATCTTTCCTTGTGTGACTTAGGAAAATCCTAGAAATTTGTAGGGGGAGTGACAATATTATTACAATTTGCCGATCGTCACAAAAGTGCTCGGATTACTTCTCGAAATAACTGATATCTTCATTGGTAATAGAATTTGAAGTATAATATAGTGTTAGGCAAAATAAGGATACAACTACAATAAGAGAAAATTTTGATAGTAGCACAAGGCAAAATAGTTATGTAAGGCGAACCGTGGCCAATACTAGATTACAAATAAAGTCAACTGCAATCGTGATACTGTTGAATATAATTAACCGTATCTAGCGTAACCAGACGTCCGCTTTTCCCCGGACATGTTCTCTTTTTGAGAGTTCTGAAAAACGTCCGGGTTTTCTGAGAAAGAAAGAAAGAAAGGCTTGATACATTGTTTCAAATCTTGCGTTACCTTTTCATAATAATGCAATGATTTGGTCTCATTGTTGTTGAGACCAAAGAAACTCTCTTTTCTTTTACAAATGATAAAGATGCTGCAGAAACTGAAATTATCGTTTACGTTTACAGGCGTTTCTGATTTAGAAACAGATGAGAGTACTTCCAAACACAAACAGTGTGTCTAAAGTAGTGCTTCCAGTTCAAAATCGTAATCCTATTTTTCCAAAAAGAAATCCAAAGTTGACAATCTTGCCCACAGAGCTGAGGGAAGCATGGCATTGCGTACAGCGAAACATCTTCAAACATTTAGTGCTATGGTTTGTACCACTAAGTTGCAGAAAACTATGTTTAAAGATTCTGTTGTAGTTGGACAAAATAGTTGTGCGCGAACGAAAAGAGAGGTTATAATTAACGCTGTTCTTTGGCCAATTCTATAGACTTGACAATTGACATATTAGGACGAAAATCATGTTTTGGCGTTGCTGGCTCTAATCAGGGATGAGTGAAGCTATTTCATGTATTTATTCAATATTTTGCCTACAAATCTCTTCGTATTAAAACAAAATTAACTTAACTCAAGCTGTCTCTAATGTCAAATTTGAAACTATTGCTTCTTATACTATGGAAACCCTAAAAAAGAAAGGCATTGATCATGGTGTTTTTTCTGGCGTTGGTATTAAAACAATCTAATGTATACATACAGTATATATTTCATGTATTTTTCATGAAATGATGAAATTTCATATATTTCATGTATAATGTAATATATTTCATATACAACATATATATCAAATATTACTATGTTTTATATTCATTATTTCATTAGTTTAATAACTCGGTTCTATGGCGATGTATAACTAATAACACCACGATATCTCTAGGTAGTATTCTCCAAGCCGTCCTTGTTTTCATATTGGCCATCTGGTAAACCTCACTGTATAATTTTTAAAACAATGCTTAAAATAACATTTGTTACGTTTGTCTGTAATCTGAATTTATGTTTATAACTCTTGATCGAATATTATCATTCTGAAAAGAAAATCCATTAATGAACGTTAATTTAAAATAAAAAAATCGAATTTGATTGTCCATTGTCTGAACTTATTTTCTTTGTACAATTATGAATTATTTTATCCAACATATTCACTTAAGTGCACCATTTATTGCACATTGTTATATTTTTCTTTTGTTTATTGTAACGTATGTTTGGTTGCTTTTAGTAATGTATGTTTTATCTTTGTCCCCCTATGATACTGAACTTCCCATTCTTTAGAAAATATATTAAATAAAATTAACACGAATTTTCTAAATTGATTAGTTCAAAGAATATCCTTACAACTATTATGTATCGTGAAGTCCATGCAATTAGGTTAATGCATTTCTCGGTACAATGCATTATTATGAACAATGGAGCTTTCAGGTTTTCATTGTTTTACTGGATGTTTAGGTGATTTTGTTTGTGGACAGATAATCAAACTTGTGCTAAAAGCACGCTAATATGTATGGTTAGTCAGGTGATAGTTGTATAATCCTTAACTTGCTTGGCTCCGGAATTCAAACTTAGCCGTGATGCGTTTAAATTGAAGAAACTTTTTGTGGCTTGTATTTAATATTTCGCAATATACATTTTAGTAGTCGTGTGTTTTTCTATCAAGCAAAGAGTAATATATGTTAATAGATAAGACAAAGTTTAGAAACATGACACATAGATTGTGAGCACTTATAGTGTAAATTGTAAATGGTTGGTAGTACCCATAGTGATGCATCTGAAAAGTAAGGGACCTCCGTGCTTGAATATATGATTTTGTATGAACTAATTTAACCACAGTTCAAAGTAATTTTTTATATGTTAATATAAATTGTAATTCTTTTAGTTACTTTGCTGTTCAGTAATCTAATAAGAATCTTATATTTATTCTCATAGACATTAAAATCAAAATTTTATAAATTTGTTTTCTTCTTTATGTGATTTCTAATTTTGTTTGCTTAATACGCAGTATTTATTGTAGTTCATTTAAATATTTTAAACTAACGGATCAGAAGAGGTTTACAATATAGGCCTAATATAATCTAGTTGTAGCTGCCGTTATTCAAAAAAATATCTGTGGCAACACGAATTAGTGCCAATAAATATTTAAAATATATTATAATACTAGCAGGTTTTCCCACGCGTTGGCGCGGAGTTATTAGAACACGTTGGCAACACTAACAGTTGTAATACTATTACTACTGCTATTAGTTCTTCTACTAACAACTACAACTACTAGTACTACAACTATTCCTATTACCGGTAATAGCAGTTACCCATTCTTTACCTTATACTGTTTATTATTAATTTTAATTAATCAAAGTAAGTTAATATATCTCCTTTGCAACAAGGTATCGGCTGCGATTCTACTAATTCTCGTGAGGGATCCGGTATCTTGAAAGCATTTTATGCACGCAAGGAGTTCCTTCTACACTAGCGTCCATAATTAAAGCAAAACGAAGCAATCTCTACAGAAATAATACATATCTTGAAACACTTGGTGTTACAGTAAGGTAAGCATGAGGATGGTATACTACAAAATCAAAACTAAAAAAAAAAACAGCGTTTATACTTAAAAAAATACACAGTCTCATGGTTGAAATATCATAAACGGATACAAGCCATAATTATAATAATAAGATCAGAAATAAATTAAAGTAAAAAAAATGGAGCTTAATAGAGTCACCGCTAGCATTGATACAAGTATGACGACAATCTTGCATAGTACGTACAGATGCAGCGAAAAGATCTTGTGGCAGTAGCTCCCATTATTCATGCGGAGCTACTGTGAGAGCATAAAAAATGGATGGGTGGCAGTGATCGCGAAGCAATTTGCCTTTCTAGGTTGTCCCAAACATGTTCAGTTACACTTAAGACCGGTTAACGCACTGGGCAGTCTAAAAGGGCAATTGTTCCAGTTTCAAAAAAAAAAATCGTCCACCATTACAGCTCTATGAGGGCGAGCATTGTTGAAGATCAGGAAGAAATTTTCTCCCACATGCTGCCGAAAGTCTATAAATGTACTGTCAGGATCTGATCTCGATATCTGCTAGCAATTTTTCCTTGTCCATTCACTCTGGTGGTTTCGCGTAAAGGGGTTCTTCAGGTACTGCTAATGTTGGCCCACAACATCACCCCGTCACTTCCGTATTGATCACATTTGACGATGTTGGAGGGATTATATCCTGTTCCCCCCAGATAATGCACCTTCGAGAATCAGACTATAAACTAAACCACGACTCATCACTGAATAATACGAACGTCCAATTTTCACCTGCCAAATGATTGTAATTTCGACAACATTGTAGACGATCCCATCTCTGATCAGCGTTCAAAGCTACACAAACTACCAGTCACTTTGCATACAGTCATCTTTCCCCATCCCATCTATCCACAATTTTCCCGAAATTTCTGCCTTCCTGTTGCCAATGGTGACGTCTAGTTTTTTATTTATCAGCAAATAACGAAATTCGCTTCCAGATACAATTCTCGGGTGTCCGTGACCGGTCTTCTGGACGTGTCTTCAGCGTCAATCAACAGTTTTCAAGGACAATTAATTAATATGGAATTAATTCTGAGTTATCTGACTACTTTGGTATGTGACTGTGCAGCTTCAAGTCTCCCAATGGTTGTCCAGCGTAAAACATCATTTATAAGCTCCGTATCATTGGTATCATCTGACTTTAAGAAACACTGTTAATCAACTCTTTCATATACTTTGGTTGACCTCATTTTTACAGCCTTGGGCTGCAGTCACTTGCTATACTAGCGCCAGTCCTTCGTTACTACCATAAATTATATATTTCTGCCGTAAAACTGATAGAAATATATTTGACCATACATAGATGTCATACGACATTTTAAAATAATTATATATCACTTTTGTGCACATTTTGCTTTACTTTTAAACACTAGTGTATTAAATAGAATGGAAACACTGAGAAGTTGTGTGGTTAGGTACGGCAAAACCTAGAATAATTAATTTTCTACGGCGTTAAATAACCTTTATGTCCCATTACGTCTAGCCTAGAAGAAATAGTATGGAAAATTGAAATTAGTATCAATTGGTTGGCAACACTGACCCATTCCCCCAATCGAGACTACACGGACGGCTCTGAGCTTGTATTGCTGGACTTTTCTAATACCGTCTTAGCAACGTCTCTACACATTTTATTTCTTGAGATTTATGGACATGGGTTGGTAACACCGGACACGGTTGTTAATTCCTTTCGAACAACACTTCAAGAATTTTCTACACTTTGTAGTAAAGGGATTATTTTTTACTCAGATGGGCAGTCGATTGTAAGGTTTTCCTTAGCTATAGTTTCGCTATCAAGGCACCTATAACCTAAACTATTTACAGTAATTACTTATTTTTCTTTTAAATTAAAAATTGTAGTTCTTTATTCATTTCTTTGTTAAAACGAGGTCTTACGGTTTTTTTATTGTACATTATTTCGATTCCTGCTGTGTCGTCAAACTGATATAACAAAATAAAGCATATACAAAAACAATTAAAATTAGTCATTTTTTTCGAATCTATTCACGACAAGACGTTTCCACTTTCAAATTAGCTATATAGATTAAAAGTACTACTAATGGCGCACCATGTAAAATTGCTAACAAGAAAGAATTTTAACGAAATATGCCTCGGTTGCCAAATTTTCCACGATCTCTTCAACGACTATGGATTGAACGCTTGTCCAAGAACCCAAATTCTTAGTACTGCCAAACCATACCCGATTCACTCATTCCCAGAATCAATGTAACTCAATTATGATTAATGCGGATAGAAGTTGTGATTTTTCTTTCGTGGTATTATTCCATCATGCAAAGTTCCATTAGAAAATAATTTCTATTAGAAGTTCCATGAATATCACGGTATCGTTGGAGGATGGGGATTTGCAAAGTATTTTTCTATGAAGTCAAGTAATGTTTATTACAAAATTGTTGCGGATTTTTAAGGAGCCATGGAAGTAATTTGAAACACTGACTCTTCTAAACCGGTTTACAACACAAGTAACTGCGGCGTCTGAATTAACATAATCACGTAAATGCCACGTTTTGTGTGGATTCATCTAGCGGCATGGAAGTAATTTGAATATTTTAATTTTTGAAATTAGTTAGCAACACTGATAAATATGGCACTGCAGTGCCCGGACTATGTCTCTGATTGTTTCATTACATAAATATAAAGTTTAATGTAGATACGTCTAAGGATATAGAAGTAATTAGAAACGTTAAGTTTTAACTTCGTTGATAGTACTAACACCTGTGACAGGACCGGTCGGTGTACCTCTTTGATATCTCATAGTGCCTAAACGTCCAGTTTGCCGCGTATAAATCCAACTATTTGACAGTAATGTGAAATGTTCATTTTTAAAAATGGTTGGCAACACTTGCGACGTCTGGAGTCCGGCTCTGATCTCTGCTAGTACCAAAATGTCATTTTCTGTGATGATTCGGCCAATAGTATAGAATTAATTTGAAACATTGATTTCATGAAATTGGTTGGCACTATTTACCAGTGTGATGTCAGCGGCGCGCACAATACCTCATTGATCTGTATTTGCGGCGCGTAGGATACCAAAATGCAAAGTTTGGTGTTGATCAGTTTAATAGTATGGAAGCACTTTGCAATACTGCATTCTTGAAATTCGTTAGAAGCACTGATAAGTGTGAAGTCCGTGACATCCGGAATAGCTTTTGTGATCTCTGTCAGTATCAAAATGGCAAGGTTGATGACGATCCGTCCAATTGTGCAGAACTAAATTCAAATATTACTTTTTAAATTGTTTGTCAACACTGATAGTTGTGGAGCCAAGGGCACTGGAAGTACTTCTCCGATCTCTTCCGGTCAAGTAAAGGAGATAGATATGGAATACCTAAGTATCTCCAATGGTGTGTGTCGCCTCCTCCCATTAAACTGATAATGCATTTTCTGGCAGGTGACCATTAGTTAGAAGGCTACTGTGGTGCTAGCTGAACGTGCTATTTGGTGCATAGAGAAGAAAACTTGTTTTGTTAATTTTATAACGTTTTTTCAGGTATGATTTTAGCCACCAAAATCTAACTGATATGTTTCTTTTTTAATATGTCCATTTTAAGATATATAAACGTGGAAGTGAATACTTGTTTCTCAAAGAACGACGTCCATTGTGTGCACGTGAAATCAAACACAAAACAGTAAAAAATATAAAATAAGTAAGTAGTGATAAAAATGTAATAGTATTGCATATTTGTATACCCAAAATTAGGCCCTAAATAAGTTAGAAACCAGAAAAAAATTCAATTATCAACCACTTCAAATTACAATTTGCTGCTGCCAGGTTGAACGAATGAAAAATGTGGAATGAAAAGAATTTTATCTTGATGTAGGAGACCTAGAATACCAAGAAGATTGAAGAGGTCTGCAACGAAGTGTATTGTAAATTCTAATATTGATGAAAGCTCCTACAGCGTCAAAGACAGTTCATCTGATGACGATTTGGTAACAAACAAAAGACTGAAGTTGTACATTTTAATGGTCGGTTTTCAAAAGATCGTAAAGGCAGGCAGTGAGCTGTATGCCAAGAATATGGACGTGTAACTATCTTATCCGAAATTGAGAAATTTGTAGTTGCTGATATTAGCTTTAAATTTACTACATATCTACGATTTAATGTGAAAATTCCACTCTGCGTTAAAACTTACTATTATAACTGCATGATGGTCAAACAGTTTTCTTGATTTTTTTTAACTTTAACTAACTATGAACAAACATGATAATAGTATTCATTATTTATCTACTTTACACTACCTAAATTCCATGCTTGATGCTAACATATCCTATAGGAAGTTACTCAATGTGAAATATGTATTTCTATTACATTTGTTGGTAACTCTGACGCACACAATTTAAAGCACGTGATTATTGTACTTTTAATCCCCAAATGCAGGAGTTTGAATTCAGGAACTGCCACAACTTTTAGCTCTTTCCCAGCCACGTAGTACTGTTCATTCTTCTCTACGAGTTGGTAAATGGTTTTCAAATTAAGGATAACACAAATATGCTAGCGTTAATTACAAATTGAGAATGCCAGGATTCTGGAATATTCAGGAATACAATATCTTGCGAATTCCGGAAGTGGCTTCGTAATTCCGAGCCCTTCTATACGGAACCCACTTTAACGAATACTGTAGATGCCTTTCTTAGATATCAGAAGCTCGTTTTGAATCTTTGAAACAATAATATTGCTGATGGTGTTAATTAATTCGGTTGGAGAGACAATTTAAACAAAACAACGAATTATTATCTTCTAAATTTATTTAGTGACTTTTGGTTCATTCTCCGAGTTACCTTTTTCGAAACTTTGCATCCTTCTCCTTCGGTTGTCGTTCAGCACCATCGGACAATTCTAATTTTCAGTAACTAAGATCGCCATTACCTAAATTAAAGTCAGCATCTCTTTCAGTACATACTCAACGTAAGCTAGCGCCTTGTCCAATAATATGTATTGGTTGGAATCATAATGAAACAAGGACTTATGAATAAACAAAGTTCCAAGGAAAATAAACTTCCTTTCGACTAGCTTCAGTTTACAATAACACAAATCAGTTAATATATATATACATCGAACTGTTTTTAGCACATATTTTCTTAAAGTGTAATAAGGTTCAAGGAATTTATGTCTAGAATGAAATACGCTATCAAAGTTATGTGTTTATATATATATACCTTGATATATCACATAATGGGTGAAAGGTCCACAGTTCAACCATCGTATATTTTTACAATATTTTTAAAGTCATATTTAAAGTATTTTTCAATATTCTAGTAAAAAGTCAGACCTCTAGAATGTGTTTTTAAATACATTGACAGAAAAGTTAGTTAATGAAACAAAACTTATTATTTTTGTGATCATGACCTTTATTCGGTCTTTTGTTGTCACAAACAATTGAGTAAAAATAAATTAGATGAAACGCCTTAGAACGTTTTACGTGATAACAACTCCATTATTCATGTCACTGCGTCTACCTACTTTGTGTAATGTATTACCAGTAATTGAAGCTACCAACAATACCGTTTCCGAAACTAGGGTTTCATTTGCTATTGAAGCTGCAAGTTTATTCTGTTGGCTTGTAAGTCCACTTATCAATAATGTATACAATGTTCTATCAGGCTAAAAGCTCAGCCTATATATTTCCTCCTGACAAAAGCCATTGTGGTCACGATCACCTGTCATGCCACGTTAATCATGTATTTATTCGAGGGAACAGACTGCTATATGCCCACACGTAAGTAATTCTTTTGTAAATTATATTATTTAATTAACTAAGTTAATATTAATGGTATTCGTTGGAAATTAAGATAAGATAAAATTATTGTTATGGGTGGTAACAGCATTACGCTTGTCCCGTCGTTGCAAATTAAATTATACATAGTTATTTTAATGATTTTCTCATCTAAGGAACATGTACACCATTATAGGGATATATGAAGGTTTAAAATCGCGATGCAACTGATAATACGAATAAATATACTGGAATGAGTAAATAAAAACTCATACTGCTTGTGAATATGTTGCAAATATACTTTTTTAATGACGATTCATATGTTTTCTGTATGCCATCACTGCAGCCCAGACTTTATGACTACATTGAATGATGGAGGCAATGCTACGCACAAACATAGACACACACACACGCGCGCTAAAGTAGTGAAGCACACTGGAGAATGAACGTCAGTTGTGGAACAGCTAGTACAGGCTTTTTGTTTTAAGTTTCTCCTGTAAGTAGCAAACAGAGAGAAAGAGAGATGATATATTTACAGTAAAATTGGAAACACATGACGGATGAATGTTCTTCCGTTTTGTGGAGCAACATATATCTAAAGTTAGGTGCGTCTTTACTCTTCAATATCAATATACTTTAATTTTTCGTTTATAATGAGTGGCGTGGTTAACGACAATTAAAATTTGAACATTTTCTATTCAATGACTTAATATAACTGTAATAACAGTTGAAACTAGTCTAAGTGAAACGTTCAACTAATCTTATGGTTTAAATTCAGTTGCTCTCGGATCGAAGTGTAAGGTTAACATGAAAAGGTTACATACCTTTTCAGATGAATGTTTACGTCGCTGTTGCTTAACATACGAGAGCCAAGGATTTCCATAAACCTTAAACGCCCACAGATAAGTAATTTGTCCGCTATTCAATTGCAAGAACATAAATATGCATGACAAATGACGAGGGGGTTATCGCAGATTCCTTTAACGCCTAAGGTTCCTCTCAATAATAATAATAATAATAATAATAATAATAATAATAATAATAATAATAATAATAGTTTATTTATTTAAGCGGATAGTATAGGGTAGGTGACATATTTTTATTCTTTTAAATAGTCACATTACACAAAAATAACATAATAATAATAATAGTACTTACCTATTATATGACTTAAGGAACTCGCAGGTTAATCCCCGCAGTAACAAACGTTCGCCATTTGATTCTATCCTGACTAATATCAAGCCATCTTTAAACAACAACACCAGATTCTCAAGAAACACTTCTTCTATTATCCTCCCAACGTTGACTCGGTCTTCCTAACTGTCTCTTTCCCTCCAGTTTACCAACCAAGATGGACTATAATCTTTTGTTTTTCCCATTCGAATTGCATGGCCTGCTCACCTTAGTCGTCGATATTTCATTGCAACATCGGGTGAGTCGTAAAGCCCGTGAAATTCTTCACTATGCAGTCTTTTCAATTCCCGAGTCAATTCGTCCCGTTTCGACCCGTATATCTTTCTCAAAAGCTTATTTTCAAATATATGTATTTTATGTTAATCTGCTAGGGTCGTACTCCCCCATTCGCAACCATAAAGTATTAACGGCTGATTAACCGTTCTGTATATTTTCAATTTCAATTTCCTTGATATTAATCGCGAGATTAGGAGTTTCTGGACTGAGTAGAAACATGCATAACGCTATGCTAACCAACATTTTATTTCTTCCGTGATCTCGTTTTTGCTTGTTACATATGCTCAGAATTGTTTTTACCTTTTCTGTGTTCCCATTCTTAATTGTTACGTATCTATTTCATTCATTCGCAGTGTTTCGGCTTGTCATCGTCTATTTTGTTTACCTGTAAACCTATCTCATCGTACATTTCTACTAAGACATTTGTGTTACACTGTAGTGTATGTATATTATTCCCTATTATATCTACGTCATCCGCGTATACGAAAAGTTCATTCAAGCCATTCAATATTAGTCACTTTCTGTTCTTTTGTAGATTAAAAATTTGTGCATCGTCCGCATATAATAATATATCACAGTGCATATCAAATGTTAAATACCTGTAATTAATAAAATAAAAAAAATGTAGTGGTCCTAAATTAGGTTCTTGTGTAATTCCTTATACTACGTTTACATAGATGATAAACATCTATTAGATCTAATAATACATTTCCTATCTTTCAATTATGATTACATCAATTCAATATAAATATTTGAGAATCCTTAAAGATAAATTTTCTTTAGTTCATCTAGGGCTTTATCAAACGCTTTCTTAAAGTCTAAAGCAATTAGATCAACTTAACCACTATTTTTAGTAGTTGGTCCTTTCTATGTTGATCTAACATAACAAGAGTAGAAAATGTCGATATATTCTTCAGAAAAGCATTCTGATTGGACGAATTACAAATATCAATATTACAGAAAATGTTACTGTATTTTTCTAAGTTTTGGTATAACGTCCATTACTGAAATTGGACGAAAACCTTTGTCTTTGGAGACACAACAAGCCTTCTTCCAATGTTTTAGAAAATACCATAAATTAATACAACAATTAAATAATAATGTTATTCTTGGTATACTAACATTACTAACACACTTTATTATTAAAAAAAGGCAAAAAATTTATAAAAAAAAAAAATTTTAAAAATCACGAACTTAATTGTCGCTGTGGTTATAATATTCAACGTTTTTTTTTCAACACAAAATTGATGCACTGATTGAAAAAAATGATCTACTAGTTATTTGGCTTTAAACACTGTTTTTAACACTGTCTTTAACAAAAATTCCACTAGTATTTATAGAGTTCTTGATATAATCTCAAACTTACTTCCAAAAATTAAGGTTTACTAATTGGTTTATTTTCACGCCCTAAATATAGAATAATTTATGTATTTTTGAAAAATAATTTTTTATTATTTTCTCAAAACTGAAAATTTTATTTATTCACTTTGTTCCATTGATTGTTTATAAATCTTGTGTGCCTGATTTTTTTAAAATTTTGTATGTGTTCTGGGGAATAACATGAAGGGCATTTAGTAGTTCGTTAATTTTCTTTTAATATTGCCACTTATACACTTTTTTATAGGTTCTTATATTTTTTAAAACTACAGCATCCAAATCAATATTAAGTAATGTATTCATCCAATCAAGAGCTCAAAACTGTTTATTTAAAAACATGTAATACCCAATATACAATGTATTTAAATCAAAGTTTTTTTTCATGGTTTAATTTCATCTTATATAGCAATAGTAATATCAAAAGCTGTTGATATTGATTTCGAGGGTCTATATATTCTATAGACTTACAAGTTTGAATCGTAAAGTTCATTAGTGTCAAATCCCAGTGGTTACAATTGTCATCTCTAACTAGATTGAAATCTTCCGGTTAATCAAATAAACTTTTTGTTTTACACTTTCTGTAATAATTGGTGTCATCAGCGAAATTCCTATTAAACCAATCAACGAATGATATGTTAAAATCTGCTTCTATTAGGATAACATGTTCATAATTTGCAAGTATGAAAGCTATATGGTTTAAAAAAAAATGAAAATCTAATAAACTTGAGTTTGGACAAAAATAAAAAAATAAAATTAATATGTTTTTCTTTCTAGGATATTCAACTTCAAGCCATGTACATTCATGTACAAATTGTAAATATGTTCTTAAAACAGCTCTGATATTTCCTTTAATGGCAAAGAGATCTTCACCACCACTTTCACAATAAAGATTACTATATTGTCTGTCCGCTCTAAATCAATAATATATATCTGTAAAATAATCTGAATTTATTTGTCGATCTGAAAATCAAGTTTCTGTAACACAAATTAATGCATAACTGCTACTGGCAATTGAGGATAAAACATTTCGCATTTTGTTCTTAAACATCTTACATTCTGATGCCATAGTCTCAAGTCATTTATTATTGTTATCTAACTCCGACAAATTCATAGTTAATTTTGTTCCCTTTCTTCCAGTTTACCACAAAATAAACCAATCAGTACTCCATCCGGACAGATAGCTGGATTACTAAATATTTTACAGATTACTTCTTTTATCGAGACGTAAAAATAAGAGTAAGTACTATTTATCCTTCTATGTTTCCTAAATTTTATAACTAGTATATTTTGTTCCTATACTAATTGTTCAATTCCATTTTCTTCGGAATCCGGATGGAAATTCATTACAAAACGAGATCTAACAACTAATAACAACTAAATTGGCTTTATCTTGACATTTAAAGTCAATAATTTTTCTTTAGTCTTTCCTTGAATCATTTAGGATACCACCTTGTTGCCAATTGCTATTTTCGTTATTCCCAATCTTTTCATTTGTTTTTATACATCATCATCCCAATTTTTAGGGATAGTGTTTTTCTCGTTATTTATCCTTAATTGTATTACCATCATCATGGATTCAGTTAACAGCATTTGAAATAGCATGATCCTTTTGAGGGAAACTTGATTGAGAGACAGAATCCTCATCTTAAGTAGGACTTTTTAATCTTATCGCCTTTAGTAGTAGATTTTTATGTTTGTTTTCATTTTATAAATATTAATTTCCTTTCTTTTGCAATTTAGTTATTTTCTAAATATCTCCGATAAGTCATTAAAACCAGCGTGGATCATATTGAAAAGTATACTTGAGTTTAAATCATGTTCTTTATCTGATCTAGGAGATTCCTCAGCTATATCTTCCATATTGCTTTTTTGCAATTTGGTCATAGCTAATAAGCATATTCTCTTATATTATTTATTTTTCCGTAAATAATAATAATATATTTTACAAGCTTCATACGACAGTTACATTAGCCTAGATATCACGGGTATTATAAATGAATTAGGCAATAATAAACTGAGTTTATGTACAGAGTTAAAATCTAAGTTGACCTTTAGCCATCCATTACATTATTACACATCCTGCTTAGCGCAGTATTCTTTTGTCCCACATTCAAACAAATCTTCTGCCTCGTCTTATGATGAGGAACCCTCCAACATAGTTTGCTCAATATATATCATTGCTTATAATACGCGTAAGAAAATGTCCAGCTCTCTTCTTTCTTCTGTTTTTCAGAGTGCCTAATTTAAGGGATTCACACCACAATTCGTAAGTTTTAGTTTTGTAGTTCATCTGAGCTATATAGCACAAACTTCTGATGTATCTCTTCTGTACACTTTCCAGCTTTGGCTAATAGTAATAATAATAATAGTTATTGCAATATAGCAATACTTACAATATCAATAAGAGTAAAAATCTTTCACGAGATGCATTCCAGTGAACTTTTACAATGTAATTATCCCTGTATATTATAGTATATAAGTTGTTAATTTATCCATTTATAATAATTCAATATTTCTCATATGAATAGTGTGCATAATCTGTTCGCGCTTTCATAGAATATTTTATATCACTTTAATTACATTTTGCAAAATATTGCTTTTAGATTTCTAAATAACAGCTATACTGTGCTAGTATTTTTAAACATATATAATATTTATATTGTAAGAGAAGATATACTATATAACAAAAAATAAAGCATTCTGTACTAAGCTCTGTAAGGAAATTCTAACCTACACATGTTTGTTCTGAACTATTTACAAGTTATATGCACATTTCAAATAATAGTACATTGTTACATGAACACATAATACAATGTTAATTTTGAGACCTGATGCTAATATAATATTGAACAAACAATTGAATACTGCTGCACTCTTATGTTTATTACCTTGATAAACAGTGAACTATATGACTTAATTCTTCAAATTTGTTGTGTTATGTACTTAGTGTTTACCATCACGCATTTGGTTGATGTGACTGAAGGAAAAGCGTGAAAACACCTTAGTGAGAATAGGTAGCCGTTTGGATCACTCCCAGGACCTTCCAAAAACCAAGCGAACAATCTGAGCTACAGCAGATCATAAGACCTCATTTATGTCGATTGAACATTGTTCATTCTTCAGATTTCGACAACTTTAAGTTCGTGTTTTTTTCGTCAGCATGTCCGCATCAATCCACAGATTCCATGTGATCATTTTACTGTACTCCAGAATGTTGCTTTCGTCTAAGGGGTTGAACGCATTTTCTCTTTCAAACCGTTGGTGTTTGACGCGCCTATTCAAAACAGGTTTGTTGGATCGCTTTTTGGATACTTCCAATCTGTGCTACATGCAGCATCATAGCATCACAACATTTTCCATTTATTTTAGTGTGACAAGGCTTCCCCCTTTCACAGTTCCATCAGCAGTTATATCCTCCTGCATTTTCTCTCTATAACTGGTGTTCTTCTCATCTGCCACTATCGTCTATTCTATGACTCCAATCTTGATACTTTTGGACTCTAGTGCACTTGAAACGCTTTCAAAGTTTTAACCAAAACTATCTACAAATAAAATGTCTTAACTGTCGGTGGCGACAAAATGTAATTTAAAACAATCGGTCTGATCGTCTATTGTATTTAAATGCTGTCCAAGGCTAATCTTCATAGATAAGCCAGATATTCCGACACTTATATTCCGACAACAAATTATAATAAGTGATCATTTTCTCTTCAAAACCATCAACAAGGCATTGGATGAATTAAAAAAAATGAGACATACAAGAACATAGAAAACAGGGATGAAGAGGAAAAGGCAAATATGGATCTTTCAAGAGAAGAATTTGAAGAAATAAAGAAATAAAAACAGAACACAGAGTTAATAGACGGACCATCAACAGCTGGGAAACATAACTCGAAGATGAAAAAGAAGAACTGGAAATCTTGGATACAGAGAGTGTACAAGAAAAAAGGAATTAAGAATATTAATCAAAATACAGAAGACATCGAGATGGAAGACACACATGATCAAAATGAGCGGGTAACAAGAAATGAAGAAAGCCAAGCTGTAGTACAAATTTCGATAGAAAACAGCAAGGAGACTGCTTTAATCCAAGCACATTTTACGAGAACTTTAACATAACTTAAAATTTAACGAACTGGCTAGAAACTTTGATGTTGACAGCAGCATTACGAAAAAAAAATTAGGAATCTACATCCATCTGGAAAAACAATAAACTTCCCTACAATTGAGAAGGTTGATAAGATTAACCTTAGGACCAATGGGATTATCACCGATCCACAAGATTTGCTTACAACAAATTGGGAAAGTCTTCGAGAGGAGGAATGAATCGTTCCACACGAATAATGTCTACAGGCAGTTTGTTATGGCATATAGAAGGATAATCTTCCCTTCCAGAGGAAAAGTTTCCCCCCTGCTATGTTCACACTCGACAATCATAATCAGCTTCAAAGTAGCCCAAATTAATTTGGACAGGGCTAAGTTAGCGACAGCTGAAATTAGGCAGTTTTTCGAAAAGGAAGAGTTGGACATAGCATGTATGCAGGAGCCATATACCTACAAAGGGAAACTGATCAATATGCCGTTGGACGCTGTAACAATACTGCCTGAGGATCCGAATCCAATGGTTGCAGAGGTGATTTTAATTGTCAAATAAATACACTCGTACACCTAAAATATGCGGACAAATGGACGGTCTGTGTCGATATAGCAAGGGGAAAACATAAAATAACAATTGTGAATGTATATTGTCAATTCTCCATTGCGAAGCAGATCTTCGTCCAGAAGATATGATTTGGATTTCTGTATAAGGATATAATTATTTTGGGGAATTTCAACGCTATATCTTCGCTCTGGCACTGCCATGACAGTGGAGAGATATTCGAAGAGTTAATAGAACAACATAACCTTGTGGTCTTAAACGGAGAGGGAAAACCACCTACCTTCAGAGGCAGAGCCGGAGCGGAATCTAACATAGACGTTACACTGTCTATGGGAAATATTTTAAATTGTATATTTAATTGGATTGCTCATGACTGTGCAACTACTAGTGCCCACAACGTGGTCTGTTTTAATATAGAATTCAAAAGAATTTAAACTGATGGAGAAGATGAAAATGAAGGAAATGACACCAAGCTTAACATTAGTAAAATAAATAATCAGAAATTTGTGAGAAAATGGAAATTTCTGCAAATTGAACATAGTTGTAATCTAATGGAACTGACAACTAACTTAGAAGATACAATATGGACAGGAATAAGAAGTTCAGGGCCCAAAATTAAATAGAACAATAAAAAAAGAACACCATTTGGATAGCCTTAATAATCGAAAAATGAAGGCCAGCAGAAAGAGCTACAGAGCAGCAGGGAATCACATTTTGAGAGCTATAAGGCTGAAGAAATATAGAAGCATAAAACACAAATTCGAGAATGAGCTGAGAGAGACAAACAAGAAAACCTGGAAGAAATTTGTGGAAGAGAATCTAAGCTTAGATATATGGGGTGTGTCATACAAAATTATAATGAGAAAAGTCAAAACCAAAGGATCTCTAAACACTCTTAAAGATGACCAAGACAACTTTACTACTAATTGGAAAAATACAATAGAATTGCTCTATCAAAACTATTTCCTGATTACCATATTGAGGACGACAATGATTATAATAACAAAGCAAGAAATGAAGCAAAAAAAAAAAGAAGACCACCATAAATTGATAATGAAAATCACGATGAAATAATTGTTTCAAACGATCAAGTAGCGGATATATTAAGAAAATTAAATCAAGGATAGCTCCGGACCAGACCAAATAAAAAATGAGATCTTCAAAAATAATCAACAATTATGAACACCTTATTTAACTAAATTATTCAATGGATGCATCAACAAGAAAAACTTCCGGAATCATGGAGAAAGGCCAACATTATAATCTTCCTTAACGGAGATGATAAGGGTAAATTTAATTCAAAATCATATAGACCGATATGCTTGCTAAACAGCATCTGCAATATATTTGAAAAAGTTATAGCTAAAAAA
>JAGDQP010029563.1:0-23277 GCA_022664845.1 Lepisma saccharinum | reverse complement strand
ACACCACAAATCTCATGAAATACACTTTTAAGAGCTCCGATGCAAGGTTTAATCCGCACTCAGCATATTCCTTGGATGGTGCCCCGTCTGATTGCCAGTTGTAAGTTCTCACCATCAATTTGAGAGACGTTTCTTTTGAACTATATAAAGTAACAACTCATTTTTTCGTATTGGCACATTAACTCCTTTGCCCTTCAGTTGTAGCTCAGAGGGATGGAAAACCTACCCAGAACGTTAAGATGACATTGTAAATAGTGACGGCCTAAGCCAAAGATAGCTAAAAGACAACAATACAATTCAAAACCAAATTCTTGAATTCTGAAGAATAAGATATTGGTTGGGTGGATTTGTGGCTTTACGTAGATTTAAAAATAGTGTATAAAACGCCTCGAATTTTGTGTTACTGCGCAATGCATGGAATATTTTCAATCTTGGAAATTTCTTAGAATATATTATATTTCTAGATGAAATTATAATATGGATTGTTTCTGCCTTGTATTTCATGTATTATATAGCGAACGTTGGTGCTTGACGGGAAATTTTACTCTTAATCGGGAAATTGTAAAGCCTCAGAGGGAAAATTTGGTTTACCAAAACTGACAACACTGTTTTTTTCTCTCTCTCCATCCATTCAAAACTCCTTCGAAGTTAAAGAGATGTCACAAAAAGGAGAACTTTTCTATCAGTGACCTATTCCCTTGCCTTTTTTCTCTATTTTTCCTGTTTTTAACTTCTCTCCCCGGCCCCCGGTTTTCCCTTTGTGTTGGTCTCATTTTAAGAAAGCAGTTCTTTAATGAGGTCTCTGCCATCGCTCTGATGACGTAAAATGACATCTTCGTTTCAGAAAGCGAGTCGTCAAAATTATCGTCTCTTCTCCTCTTTTCTTTTTCTAACCAGTCTCTTCTCTAGCTTCCTTCATTTCTTCCAATTTTTTCTCTCTCTTACTCATTTCTCTTCCATTCTAGCCAGAGGAGAAATTCTTTTCTTTTTTGTTATCCCATGAAAGATCAAAGTTATTATTGTCTTACGAGTGACAGAAAAATATTTTTCTTTTTTTTTCATGGGGAATTTTTCTCTTTTTTCTTCCACACAGGAAAACGTTATAAATTAATATTAGGTACTATATTTTACCTTTTCCTTTGAGAATGAATGACTTAGGAATTAAGATTTAGATCAGTAGATGTAGTTGGCCTTCTACGTATATGTACTATGTTGTGACAAATTGTCTTGTGGTTGTGATTAATGGTTGGTTTGGAAAATTTATATAAATTGCTTTATTGTTTTTTTTATAAAATTTGTAATCTGTAGCTAACAAAGTACTAAACTTTGTTACAAAACCTCACAAATTTTGCCAAATTGAAACCATTATTTCTGGAACTACAGATTTAAAAAAAATATTTTGGTATATTAAACAATTACCAGAAAGTTTTAATTTCATGTTCTGAGGTCAAATTCAAAGTTTAGCCACCCCAACTTTCTACGCACCATACCGGATACAACAATGAATACATAAAACAATTGATACTAAAATGCTGCACAACTATAATGATCTTTTACGTTTGATGGGATTCTTGGAATTTAGTTTCAAGGAAAAAAATACTTTAATTAATTTTTATGTACATAGATAATATGATTAAGAAACAAAGCATCATTTCCAAGGCCCATTTTAATTGCCGACTCCAGAAGCCAAGGAATACAAATTACATTGCCGAATAAAATAAGTCCCAGTAGTGATATTCAGCCGTTTGGACCGGTTCTTCCGATGGACATTTTTCCTGAAAAATGGCTCATATATCTTGTAAAGTGACGTGAATTATGCAACGAAATATGCATAAAAGCACTTGCTATTGTAGTATGGGTAAAACACGTGGTAAGTGTTTAGAAAACAAATAGTGGAAAACGGAGGAAACCGACAAGAGGGACCAAAGAAAACTGACAACGCAGATGACATCTAGAAGTGCAGATTCAACGCTCCTGAGACAAGCTCTGGTATAAAAATCGTCGGGCCACCACAAACAGCACTATTGTGCTACTGGGTAGTCCTCTATCCTCCTCCTCTTTCTTCCCCCTGGTCGTACCTGCTACTGGGTGGGCCATCCTATCTTACCCCCTTATCTGCTACGAGATAGGCAAAACTCCCTAAGTCCAGATCTGCTGCGAAATTGGACTTTCTGAACACCACTACAGCTCGATCCCGCTACGGGGCTGAGAGCTTCCTCTCTCAGCCAGGCAGCAATCCGTTGCTTGGGCCAGCGTCAACCGCAACCAAAGGAAACGTATGTAGAGAAAGTAATTGAGATACTTTGTACCTCAAATTTAGACCTCCATAGTTTTGTACGGGATACTCTTTTATTAACTTTTTTGACTTGTATTTTTTTAAAGGAAAGGTGAAGGAAAAAGTTCTAAACATCGATCCTTTTATTGCTCTACCTACCAAAGAAGAAATTATTGAGTAACGGCGCCAGGCTCAGATAAGCTGAGCGTTGCAGAGGCAATTAAGGCGCATCCCGCAAGGGGACATTACGATATATTGTCTTTCAGTTATTTGAAGTGACAATTTCTTTTAGTTTATCGAAAATGATCTATGAGAATGGTTTAGTTTGTATTCAAGTATTTTTGTTATGTTCTTAAGATGTCATAAATTAAGAATCCTTTCCTCATATTTTTTTTTAAAAAAAGAGTTATAATCCCATCAGTTTTCAATTCAGTAACTATTTACAGTTATGTAAGTTAAATCTTGTTAGTTTAACCTGCTGACAGTGGTTGAAAACTAAAACAGACTTCCAACAAGGATATTGTGACTTTATGTGACTCCTCCTTTTAAATTACGTTTTTGTTAAATGTGTTGCTTATGTAAAAATTTTAAGTAGCAAAAACCTTTATGCCTATAGCTCCATCTTGCAACAGAATTTACAAGTAGTACGATCCGGTTGTTACTTCAGTTGGATACAGTGGCGCATCCAGGATTTTGGCAAGGGGGCAAGTGAAATAATCCAGGGATATCTTCGATATATTATCTATACAAGATTTTCTGTCAAGTATAAATTTATCATATATCACAGCCTATTGTTGGAATATGACACCAGTGTCCTCCAAAATTCATATTTAATAGATAGATTTATCGAGAAGCATATCGAACCTTTTTCTCATATAAACTATTTAAATAATGCTATATTAATAAGTTATTTTTCCTTAAGGGAGAAGAGCCCCCTAGCTGGATCCGCCACTGACTGGATATCACTACTGATTCGAGATAATCAGTAGTGATATCCAACGTCTTTAGAGAACATTTTTACGTGTTCACTTTTTAAAGTTTTTCAGGAGAGCAATTTGAAGATTGGAACTCTCATTACAAGTAAGGGAAATTATGTTAAAACATTGAAACTTTTTTTTAGATAGAATTTACCTTAGCTTTTTAACAAGCGTTAGAAGAATGATAAAGTTCTGAATAATTAAAATTGCTGGATAACTCATTATTAATAAAAATGAACAAGTGACAAGTGTACTCACAAGACGCGATACATAACTCGAAGTGTATGTGTTACGAAACTGTCATTCTGTATAAAGATACCTTGAGTTGTTATGTGTCCATTTACGAAATATTACAATTTTCTGTCATATATATTTCAGGTTATATGTAAAAGATCACCTCGAACTTTTTGATAAGATAATATAATTGCTGAGAAAAGCTATACGTTTTAATTAAAAACTAAAAACGTGTAACAGTTTCACCAACTAACTGACTACTTGGCTTCATCAGACACACTCTCACCATATCACTTGCATCCCCCAGGTCCTGAATTCAAAAATTCATTTTAAATTAGTTGGAATTAAGACATTTAAGGCTTATGACAGTTCTTTACATTGAATGGAATTCTTTTGATCCCGATAAATTAGTAGAAGTTTCTTATTTATGTGTACAGTTTTTCTTAAATGTGAAAGTAGGATTAAATATAGAATCAATATATCTAATTACCTGATCTTTACATAAAAATTGAAACAGTTGGCAAGAAATAATTAAATAAATGATCTGTACAGAGAAACTAGTTTAAACGTATTAAATTTAATAACCAATTTCACTACTGAACTATGATATATATCACACTATCTCTCTCAGAAAATAGGAATATGGAAGCAGTAATTCGTCATGTATTAACTATTCCTTGCTAAAGGGTAAAAACCCTCAAGCATTCTTATGTGCTGGAGGGAAGCTCATTATATTGAACATTTTCAATTCTTCTAATAAGCTTCCCTTTCATTTTTCCTCTTCACGATCGCTTCCTGCCCTCTGAAAACGCAATTCTGAACTATTACCTCAGGACATACAAATGCAGCTGGTAGTGTGAAAGGGATCGCATTGAATAAAGGAGATATGCTATCTCATTGATATGAACAAGGACAAGCCAATATTCATACATTGTTACAGGGCATAAGTAGGAAGATAAACCCTTTAAAATAAAATAGCAACACCAAAGTTACAAGAGACCATGTGGAAAAGTGCCCGCCGATAGCACGCCCATTTTTGGGTTAATCCCAAAGGGAAGAGAGCGCGGTGAAAATTAGCTGCTGAATTCCAGGAATTACTTAAATATTTAACTTTTATAGAAAATCTATTTTTTTTTCTTCGCACTTCTAACACATGTTGCCGTTGAGAACTTTATATTGCGCCAGTGTTATATTGCGTTAAACGGATTTTGCGCGGATTGACGTTAAACGAAACCGTTGGCCATCTTGATCTTCTTGAGTTCCGACGCTTGCTGTTGGACAGTTCCATAAATTGCGTTGATATTATGTCAGCATGTCAGCATGTCAGGTATGTCAGCCTAAAAGGTTCATTTAACAGTCTTGATTTGATGCTCACTGACATGATAGCCAACTTTGACAGAAAAGACATGCTTAGCTATGTACAGCGTTTGTTGAGGTTCTACGACTTCAACAAGCACGAAATTATTTTCTCCATGATACAATTTCTTGTAGCCTGTGCCCTTGCCGTGGATGGGTCTACAGCCTAAAGCTAAATCTTTCATTCTTGCCTGGAATGCCCGAGGCGTTTCTGAAAAGGTCGACGAGCTTGAACATTTTATAAACGAGAATAATATTTCAGTAGCTTTTATTTCTGAAACTAACTTGCTAGATAAAGATAGATTTTTTATTGCCGGTCATAGTATCTACAGACACGATAAAAAAGACATAAACACTAAACATGGCCTACTAGCAATAGTTAAGTCCACATGTAAACATGAATACGTCCCCACCCTCCACTTACAGACTATGGAAGCCATAGCTATTAAAATATTCATTAAAAATAGGCCATTAATACTAATTGGAATTTATAACTCACCTTCAGTTAAGTTAGACACAAATGATGTAACACTTTTAACAAAACTTGGACCTAGAGTTATTATGTTAGGAGATTGGAACAGTAAACATTCTGCGTTTAACAGCAGGCGAGGAAATAAGAACGGAGAGAGACTATTTGATTACTTGTGTAAAACTAATATACAAATTCTCTCGCAAAACAAACCGACTTATTTTCCATACAATTACAATAATAAGCCGGATATCTTGGATTACGCGTTACACACTAATGTGCAAATTAACCTAACCATAGATACGGATGAGGACTTAATGTCAGATCATGTGCCTATCATTGTAACGGTAAATTCGCGCCAAGATTCCTTAGAAAAGCAGCCTTAGTTAAACTACAGAAATGCAAACTGGAACAAGTTTAAAGAAAAGGTCACTTCAGATCTAGTTAACCGTGTAATAATTCAGAGTAAGGATGACGTTGATCGAGCTGTCAATCACCTCACGGAGGTGATTCACAGGTCTATGGACGAGTCCATACCAAAAAATCACATTCCCACACATTTAAACAAACTTCCAGAGAAAATTATTAACTTAATTAAAACTAGAAATAAATTGCGAAAAAAGTACCAGAAAACCAGAGATCCAGTGTATAAACATTCTATTAATAACCTCAGACGAGTCATTGCACTGGAAATATCTGAACATAAAGATAAAGTTTTTCAGAATAAAGTCTCAAAAATGAGCCTCAAAGATAACTCCTTATGGAAATACACTAAAAACCTAACTAAAAAGTTCGTTAATGTACCTTGTATACACGGTCAGAATGGTCTAGTCTTCTCTGCACAAGAGAAAGCAGATGCCATAGCTGACTCACTTGAAGATTCTTTCCAACCTAATCGTGAACTAACAGACGATGCTCACGATAGAAAAGTTAAGAGGAAAGTCAATGAATTTGTAACTTCAGTCCCAATAGGCGATTTTCCGAAAATTAAAATGTCAGAAATTACACGAACTATTAAATGGTCCAAAGGCCTCAAAGCCCCAGGTCCAGACAAAATTCAAAACATAGTCTTAAAACAACTTCCTAAAACCGCGCTCAAATATTTGAAACACATAATTTATAACATACTTAAATTCAGTCATTTTCCAACAGCGTGGAAGCATGCTAAAATAATAACAATTCCTAAGCCTAATAAAGACAGTAAATTTCCACAAAATCATAGACCCATCAGTCTCCTTAACACAATGGCTAAGGTAGCCGAAAGTGTGATATACAGAAGACTGAAGGATCACTTGTCTGTGAATAATTTAATTACTGCAGAGCAGTTTGGATTCAGGCCAAAACACTCCACTACCCACCAGCTAGTACGATTCATCGAATTTATCACAGACAAATTTAATAAAAAGCAAATAACAGGGGCAGCCCTGTTAGATGTTGAAAAAGCTTTTGACAGATGTTGGTACCCCGGCATCATATTTAAAATGATTGAGAATAATATCCCCCCTACATTTTTCATTTTACACGCTCGTATTTAAAAGACCGAACTTTCAACGTCTGGCATCAAAATAAAAATTCCTCCAGCAGAGAGATCAAAGCAGGAGTCCCACAGGGATCCTTATTAGGGCCAATTCTCTTCCTTCTTTACGTAAATGACATCCCGAGATGTAATAAAACAGAAATAGCAATGTACGCAGATGACACGATAATCTATTCATCCTCGTTTCAACCTAACCAAGTCACTAAATACATACAAGAGCACCTAAATATCCTTAGGCCCTGGCTTAAGAGATGGAAAATTAAAGTTAATGCTAGTAAATGCGAAGCAATTCAGTTCACTAGGAGACGTCGTAAACCAGATAAACAATTAGTGCTAAACAGAACAAAGATTGAATGGGTGAAACAAGTTAAATACTTAGGTGTAACTTTAGATCGCTTACTTACTTTTGCAAAACACACACGCATACAAGCAGGCAAGGCACACGGACGTCTGTTCCAACTTGCTGCGTTGTTTAAATCCCCTATGCTTAATATGCACAGCAAAATCACACTATATAAAATGCTCGTTCGACCTATTATAACTTATGCAGCCCCATCCTGGGCCCATGCAGCTAACTGTCACATTAATAGACTTAAACGAGTGCAGTACAGAGCCATTAGACTAATACTAGGAATAAATAGGACCCTTCCTGTAGCTAAGTTTCAAAAGGAAATGGGACTGCACAATATCAGAGAATACATAAAATTTTTTACTAAATCATTCTATTCAGCCTCACATGATAATCCCAATGAGCTAGTAAGTGCGCTTGGCACTTACACTCATAAAATGCCCTATAAATACAACAGACCCATCCACATCTTAAAGAATAATCCATATAGAAAGAAATCTCAAAATAAAGTTTAGTAATCGTTAAGAATGTAAATAGATTTCAACTAATCTGTTGACAAAGCTAAAGTTAGCTAATTGACTCAATATATATATAAACTAATATTAACCTGACAATGCAATATTGCAGCAACATTCGCACTTTATAAATTACCATGACAAGGCTTTAAAACAGCTGAAATATATACTATTCAGACAATCAATAATTAAATTTTTGACAACGCAATATTACAGCAAAAACGTTTATTATTATTATAACTATAATTAATAATTATAATTAATAACTATAATTATAACTTTTCAATGTACCCGAGATATATATATTCGGTGTTGACCCAGCATCGTGAGGACAATTGGGGAGCTGCTGTGAATAAAATACAGTGGCGATCACAGTGAGAGCTTCGGCTCTCCTCTCCCAACCCGTCTGGTCAGCGTGGGAGTAGTAGACCAACTCCTCCCTTCGGGGAGAGGCCTCATCCACTAGTGGATTGAATATGGCTGTGATTTATATATATATATATATATATATATATATATATACATATAGATATACATGACAATGCAGATTCTGCAAAATAGCTATCAATCACTATCATCATACTAACTAACAATCTCATTATCACAATCATTGACTTCGATTACTATGCAATATTAGATTTATTAACTACTGTTCTTTTATTCCAGGCAACGCGACAACGGGCGCGTAAGCATGTAAATCAGACCTTACTAACTATCATTCCTAGTAGTGAGTAGTACCTTCTACCGAAATTGTAGTCTTAGAACCTTATACCAAATCATACCTACTAACAGTCTCCGACAGCAGGTTTTCTCCACCCTTCCCGTTTTGTGGAGTTTTTTATCTGCTGTACTAACAATCTGGGATTCAGGTGTTAATATTACCGACTCAAGGGGTTTTTACCGGCATCACCGGCTTTTTTCCCCTCTATCAAAGATAAATCTTTTCGCGCTTTCCTTTCTTCTTTTTGCACCTTCTTTCTCTATCTCCGATGTAGTGGTAAATGTCTTGAGTAGATAGAAACCTCTAGTATTACCTCATACCTATGCTTTAACGTAGTTCCTACTTAATAGCATGCGGAGGATCACGGTATCATGGTGGTGATCCACACACTGGGGCGTTCCTTGGAGGGGCCCGACTATCTTAGTATTTCTGTTTCTGTTTCAGCATGTTGATCATGGGCGGATTTAGGAGAGAGACCCTGGTGGTGGTGGTGGTGGGGACAATTACTTTAAAAGATATCGTTTACAATGAACATTTAAAGTCATTCTGAAATTACTTGGGGCGCAATGCCGCCATGCTCCCCATAAATCCACCCATGATGTTGATTCGGTTTATAGTGACTGCGAGATCACGAAACGAAAGTATTGTGAGAAGTGTTAGTTGAATCATTTCTACATGTAGAACTTTTCTTTGCGTGTGAAGAACGGGAAGTCGGAGGACTCAATCAGTTTAGTAATTATACTCCGGACCGGAAGTCGTCATCAGTTTCGATTTGTGTGCGTGTCGTGAAGCACTCCTACTGACAATCAGCTGATGGGGAATTGGCGGTTTGGTGTAGTGGTTACATCGGGTAGGTGATCGGGCGATCCTGGTTCTATCCAAGGCGAAGTGATATTTTTTTTCTTTTAAGGAAAAGCTACTTTTTCCTTTATATACAGAGTTTCTATAAAATAGTTATACAAAAGTAGCCGTTAATTGTGAAGAAAGTGTATTTGTAACAGATATGATTTATACATCAATAAATACAGAATGCCTTAAAGTTTTCCCTACAAGTGTTCAATATATGATCCCCTCATTACATGGCAAATGTCCCAGTGATATTCATTTTCCTACCAAATTGTTTGAAACATGTCTGCATTGATGGTCGCAGCTGCCTGTGTTATCCGGGGCCGCAGCTACTGGACATTGCTGGGTAGAGGGGGAACAAACACGGTTTTTGAAGTTTCTCTGCACGGTTAAAGGCGATCGGGATTCGTGAAACTACAAGCAACACTGGGCACGCTCTGCGACCGTTTACGACTCCATGATGACTGGTACAATACTAGAAAAGATAAGCAAACGCTTACGCCTCCAGTGACACGTCTGAAACTAACAACTGGAAACAAATGACTTGCGACAATAAACTTGAAGTGATGTATAAAACATTCCTGTTGCAACTAAACTTTCTTCACAATTAACGGTTACTTTTGGATAATTGATTTTTAAAAACCCTGTATATATATATATATATATATTTACGTATCATCCAGTTTTACGAAGTTTACTGCCATTGGTTAGATTAGGTTAGAAAAGTCAGGTTAGGTAGTTTTTTTTTCATTATACGAGATTCTCTCACTCGTGGCTAGTTCACCACAACACCAAGAGGTGACTCTGCAAGACAAAACTGACGCCGACTTCCGGGGGTATAATTCCTACATTGATTGAGTCGTGAAGTCATAAACTGCTGTCGAATAGGTCGTATTACAAGTCCTATGGCTTCTATCACGTGAATTGAATTTTATTTATTGTCAGGCATCTCAGTCTCACAAATAAAGGGAAAACACTGAAAAAAACCTCAGTCAGGATGATCGGCAGCTGGGATCGAACCCACGACCTCCCGAATGTTGCGCTAATGCTCTACCACTGTGCTACGGGGGCTTGGTGACCTCGGACTTGACATAATTATTAGATTTGATTTCCTGCCCGCCCTGTTTCAAGGGAAGCTAGAAGCTGATTCGGCCAGAAATCCAAGAAATACTTATGGATTTAAGGCTGTGTACATACACTTATTTATAGTAATTCGGCTTCCGTCGAATAATACAGTTCTATATACATATGCATACGCCAGTACTACTTTATTATATTGTTTCATTTCTAAAAACTATTGTTTTAATTTCTGAATGTTCATAAAGATTCGTGTTCTTAATAAAATGTCCATGGCATATGCACACATAATAATTTGATGTCATATGGTTATAACAAATATTTAATTCCGAATATTTCAGTACACAGAAATGACGTACTTAAAAGTTTTAAGCACAATATAATATTCTGCTAGTAAAATAGACAACGTTTTTATAAGCTTTCTCAGATTTATAAGCTTAATTTTACTTTCTCTCAGAAAGGGGGGAACACATATTCAAGCACTCCTTCTCTTATGTTGCGCATCACAAGAAAGGAGGACGTTACATGATTATACTGACGAGGTGGAACCCATCAGGAGGTTCCGTGATCGATCCCCGGTGTTGATCATCGTAACGGAGGTTTGACCAGTTTCCTTCAGTCACATAAAGCAAATATGGTACAAAAATATAAATTAAGCATGTATGAACAAAACCAATTAATATGTTTTGGTTAAATAGCTAAAGTAAGACTACATTTTCTGCGCGCAATATTGTCAATAAATGTAGTTTAAAAGTCATTGTTTCTAAGTTACAGAGTAAAATTATTGAAAAGATGTGTGCACTAGGAATCAACAAGGGAAAGTTTATTTGTAAGGTTTATTTTGTTTGTTGCTTACATAAGCTTAGGATTGCAATTTTTGTTCTTTTTCTGTGCTACAGACCTGCCAAGTTTGAATTCTAGGAAAAGCTGATATCAGTATTCACAAAAGCTGACAATGGATAAGAAAAGCTGACATTAAACGTAATTGCTATTCAAATTAGTGCCTTCAAAAAAACAAGGCAGTTTTTGTGAGATTTACTTTGATTGTGCTTTTCAGTGACATACTTAGCTTTCTTTAATAATAATAATAAAAAAAATCATAAAATTCCTGATCATAATATTTCCCCCTCATGATTCATCTTGTAACATAGAAGAAAAAATGTTCTGTCCATTTTCATGGAGGAATGGAACCTTTTTTTAGACTGAATACACTCTCTACCCTGTTACACTGATCTAAAGGCAAAGTTAAAACAAACCGCACAATCGCGCAGTTTGTTTATATTTTCTTATGGCATTGCCGTCAGTTTGATTGTAAAAATCAGTCTAAATTATCTGACAATCACGTTGTTTATTTTCTGGACGTTGTGTTTGTTTAAATTTAAATTGTACAAATTTGTCATAGAACTATTAATGTCATCATTGAATCTACTACAGGTTTGAATAATCTATTACAAAAATACTTTACCTGATTGAAGTTGCTTTCACTCTTTAACATTGACAAAACTAGTAGTATTTGAAACAAGTTCATTAAAATAGTCATATTTGATTGTAAATATTTTACTAATGCCGAAAATAATGCTCTAACTCCCCCAAGGGGAAAAAGATGGTTTCAACGTGTTTTCAGTCTACACTTCCAAGTTCCAACATCACACAGCTACTCTTGTAGGATTTAGCTGATAAACCAATAAACAAATTTATATTGTGAAGCTGGTTTGTCCTATTAAAATCAGTCTACCAAATCTTAAAGATTGAATACCTCAGGCTGCACACATCTATCTATTAATTTACGCAGTAATTTTGACATCAAATCTTTCAGTAAGAAGTATGAAGATTCTCTTCGCAGTGCTACATTCAGAGAAGTAAATGCAGGCGTGCCTTGAAAGAACGATACATTTCTGTCACTGGATTCTGAAACATTTTTTAAAAGTCATAGATTTTGCAGCTATGTTGTGAAGTCATCCGCGCAGCCTTTGAAGAAGAATCTTTGGATACAAAGGAAAGTATTTATTCTGTAATGTGTGTCGGTGTATATTTATTGGTTGTAAACAACTATCATGGGGTTTGTGTCAGTAAGAAGCTGATGCGTTATTCGTGGTTATGGTAGCATAGCTCACTGTATGTCGAATAAAGATAATGCATGTATACCTGACAAATCGGAACCTAAGATGTGTTTTCATATGTAGATGTCACTTGGGAACTATTATAGTTTAACGTCTACGTTTTCCACTCAGCGACGGCACAGATTTAATATCGTAGCAGATTTAACAGAAGTGTTATCAATAGAAAGGATATATGATTTGAGAGTTGTAGATAATGCAATTGCTCTATTAATTGCCAATTCCAGCGACAACCATCTTAAAACATGTTTGATAACACGTTCATAGTTAGTATCAAGAAATTGGCTATATTCTGTGTCACCGTGCATGAATACAACAACCCTCACTGAAGCTGTTCTGATAAAATCTAGATTTTTGTCTGGACGTCCATAAAAATAGTAGTGTGTGGTCTGTTTTGTTCTCTCTGTTTTTCCAACGTTATTGTTTACACAAGTGCCACGATTTAAGGGATGATGTAGGACATGTTTAGGATTACATTCATGACCTTATCTCATTCTTTCAGTTCTGAGGGTTATGGGATTCATGCACGGTGCCACAGAATTGTTCAAACTAGCAATTTCTTTTCTGAGAGTATTTAAACCACCAATGTATGTCTATAAGAAAACATACACCAAATCTGGACGCTGCACTAAATGCTCTTCTCTATCAGTATGCGACGCAGGCGTCCATGTACATAGATTGCTTCATTCTGCACATACTTTGCTTTGGGTATTGCAGTGTTTTCCAATATTTGTTGCTGTTTTGCCTACAATCAGTTCAACAAAATCAGCCTATCTTGTCCCAAGCCTTTTAAAGTACCATTCAGGCCTTTTACATGGAAATAAATGTAATTTCAAAATCACATTTCTCAATTGAATACATATAAAAAATATTGAAATAACTAACTGACGATCACTAAGTATACACGTGTTACCAGTGCTACCGGATAGGAAGAGAAAAATATCCAGCGAAATGCATAATTCAAATAATTCCAACTAAATATTTCAAGATAGAACAGTCATCTCTTATTGAAAAAGACAACCTCGTTTCAAAATTTTGAGAAGGAAGATAAAATTAACTAAATCTAAAAAGATTAACTAAAAAGCTGACATGCTTATACGGCGCACTGACACACTGACAAATATAGAACAACGCTAATGTCAGCCGTGAAAGCTGACACTTGGCAGGCCTGGTGCTACTAACATCAAACTTGTGTTAAGCATAACATTTATCCCGTTATTGCATGTACTTTATTACGTATATCAATTTTGTTCAGATAGGCTAGACTTGAGATACACCCTCATTCAATCAGTAACAATTTGTTAGATAACTGATATATTTTCTGTTTTTTTTTCTACCATTCTCGCATACCGGTATCCGAAGGTTCGCATATCATAGTTTGAGAAACCCTGGTATGGAAGATATAAGATCTTTCTTAGATACAATATGAATAAAACAAATTATAATATAAGGACACCTAAAAATGATTTGCTTGTTGTAAGAATTACTTACGAATATCCATGCAACAAAACACACTCCTAAAATATTTCCGGAATGTACCATACTGTTTTTTTTTTTTTTAAAAAAACAACATAAAATATAGCTTTAAGAGTATATTGTGGAAACACTGTGTACGTCTTAGAAAATATTTGCAAAAATATATATTTTTTAAATCATTCATAGTGGAGAGGCTAGAGGAATTATTTTGAATAGTAGATTTTAAAACTATTTTTCAACTGTATGACAAGCGATATTTTAAACTAAAACTGTTACTCTTTTACTATGAAAATAATGAAAGATTGTACATTCCACCCAATATCGTAACTAGAATTTTGGCTCCCACGGCCAGTATTGATTGTTTCACGTAGAAAAAACACACCAACAGTCGAGAATAGTGTTATCAAATTTCCTAAACAAAGATTCTCTCCAGACTGCGTGAACATTTCCGTCCAAGATAAGAATTCCTTTCCTTTTACCAACTCTGAGAAAGTTTAAAAATCAAACTTCTATGCCATGTTCGCTAGATTTCCTATGAAGTCATTTTCATTTATTTATGCGTTGTTTGTAGGGCCTCATGGGCATCTGGTCCCCTCCACTATGCGGAGGTCTAGCGGCATTGTAGTTACCTTACTAATTCCACCGTGGCAAAAATAGTTTGACTTGCTTCCATTTTCTATAACGAAACTGAAGTATGTATAATACTAGTGTTGAGAATCAAAGAGAAAATGAAGCATTGATTACGCTTTCTCGTTTATAAATTAAGGAGAAAAGTTTCTTACCCAAGATAGAGAGAACATTTACAGATACAAAACAATATTGTAGAATGTTACACATCTAGTAACACGAATATCAGCATGTCAGTGCATTCTTTCAAAGGGAAGTGAGTTAAACTAGCATTAAGGCACTCTCTCTCTCTCAAAATGAACGTTACTAATTATCGTTATGAATTACATACACATTATTTTTCTACCGGCGACTAATCCTTGTATGAACTAACTTATCTCTATCTATGTTACAAAAATCATTTCTTTTTTTATAGTTGAGGTACACCAATGGAGATAATTGCTACAGTGATAATTACTTTGTTGAGATCATCATACGCCTATAAGCAGCTATTGTCCACACTGAATTTCGTGAAGTCAACGGTAAAAAGCAGTCTTGGTTCGATCCTAACTGTATATTGCGTGTAATTGGCCAACGTGTTATAAACTATACGTAAAGGAGAAACATATAATTATTAAGATTAAGTAACAAGTTTCATATTAATGTGAGTAATTACATTTCCCTCAAAGTCCACTGGCAATAATTACTTTTGTTTTCCTATTTCTAAATTTACAGGTTTAATAACCAAATGAGTTAGAATTAATTACATGGGGTTATTATTTTTTTTTAAATTAGGTAGGTTAGAAATAAAATATATTCTTAGATTATTTTTACTTTTATTATTATTACTGTGCCTGTGTGAATTTATTGAACGTAGTGAAAGACTGTTATAGTGTACGGGAATTTCCTTACGGGAAAAGAATTACAAAATATAGCTTGGAAATCATAGAAGAGTTTTCATAATTATTTTTCGAAAGTGGCACACTAGATATTTGCAACCAATATACTAAACTTCTAGTGGCACACCAGGTGGAAAAGGTTCGCCATTTCTATCCTAGACCAATGTCTATCTAAGAAGGAACATCAAGTTAGCAGAAATGAAACCAAAAGCTTAGTTTTTGGGTTCTGGCTCAACGACTAATATGAGCAGGAACGAATGGTCAGGCACGGGGATATAACTCCAAAGATCGACCACCCTGACAGGTTCTCCAAGCTCTTCCACGGTTTTACCAGGTGAATGCCGAAATTGTATCTTCAGTAATCTTAGCCGATATCTTCCCCATCCTCTACCTACCCTATCCCGGAATGAACCAAAGATGCCAAAAGGCCATAAATACATTGAATTTCAAAGATGAAAGAGTTTATAAAATTGTCGATTTAAATATCTCTGGCTTAAAATTGAATGAACCCAATCACTTTTTAGTTTTGCGGTTTCTGCTTGGTCTTAAAATCAGAGCACAACACGCAGCCATTTACTTGAAATTCATGTCGATGTTCAGCAATAGTGCGCGGAACCTATCAATTTTAGTGACGATGTGTTAAGAATGTTTGTCGTTTGATATTCTACAACATTATGAAAACTTGGTTAAAGGCTAAATATTCTTAATGATATGCATATTCTCACTTCTGACACAAAACAGTAATTATATTGCCAACGTCATTAGCATGAAGTTATAGCTGTAAACATTTAAAGTAAAATTAAGTTTTGTAAATTACTAAGAGTATTAAAGACAAACAAAAGGGGAAAAGAGACTTACAACAAGAATTACTATTCTTCACCTAAATTGTTAGTGATAAAGATATATCTTACTTGCTGAGAAACCATCAATCACGGAACAAAGATTTATGTTCGTACACAACATCAAGATTTTACTGATTGCTCTTTGAGATTCTGTAACGGTGGAAGTTGTAAATGATTCTTCATTAATACGTTAAACGATTTTCTAGATAAATACCTGCAGCTTCGTTCTCCCTATTTCCCCTTTATTCACTATATTTATCTTTGCAGATGACTCCAATCTGGTAATACTACCAAAATGGTTTATTGTTAATGCCAATATTTATTGTGTAATATTAATGACAACTAATTATGTTGCTAACTCGAACAGTGGAACATACATATTTATGAAAGTCACTTCTAATCTTCATCATTGTGAAGTTCCACTGTGTTACTTGCGAAGTTACTACAACATGCCCACAAATATTCTGACATATCAATAGAGGAATTAGTGCTGAGTAATATTATATCAACAATAGCTAATATTCAATTAGATCAAAAACATTTATGGGAAGTATCTAAAGTTGATCCCATTATCTTAAATAGTCCCTAAAGCATAGAACCATTTTACCTTCAGAAATCCGGTAATTTATTACAACACATCAATGAAAATAATTCTTAACACATCTTCATAATAATGTGAGTGACCTCTACCGTATCACACATACATATTACTATTGCAGAGATGACCATTTATATCAATAACCAAGCATTCTTATTTTTACCACTTAAAAGTTTCGTAACTTTCGTATCCGACATTTTAATATAGAACAACAATGTCTACAGTAGTCTATCCATGCATTTTCGTGAAATTATTGTCCGTAATATTTTTAATATAGCAGTTTGTCTATACAAATAGTTAGTTTAAACACTTGTGTCACTAGTGTTAATTTTTCGTAGTATGGGCCAGTTACAAAGAACTAAGGTTCACAAGATCTAAAATGTAAAGGAGATTGTGGCAACATACCATCACAGTAAAAATAATAGTGAAAAATAGCGCTTTACATTATTATATATATATAGGATGTTCACAAATTGACAAATTCATTACTGTAGATTTAAGAACAGATTACATGGAAAATAGATTGAAAGTAAGGATTTCTATCTTCGCTTACTCTCAAAGAGAGAATTATATAGATAAGCAAAGTGAATTTACAGGCAAAGTGAATCTTCTTCTTGATAAGCAAAGTGAACTCACCGACTTAATATCCATGGTAACTTCCTTTCGTTATTGCGAGACTATCTGACTGGCCGCGAACATCGTGTTCATTCTAATACTCGTCTAATTTTGTTCCGGTTCTCTCTGGTGTACCTCAAGGTAATGTTTTGGACCCTCTCTTTTTGCTTCCACATATGGACGATTCCCGTCTTATCTCTCGTCATCTGAAACCAAAATTATCTTTTTTTTTTCCTGACAACTGTAAATTATTTCGATAAATCAGATCATTAAAGGATGTTACTGATCTCTAAAATTCATATCAACATGCACGGCAGTGCATGAGCCAAGTTCTTCACGTCAGAAAACGTCAGCAGTGCCAGAAGCATGTTATACAGGAACAAGAGTTTATTGCAAAATCGACGATTTGGGGGCCCCGTAACAAAACGATGTTAAAGATAGGAATATGAGCTTTTGCCGTTAAGGAGATATGGTAAATATGTGCAGATGTACAAAATTTCATATTCGTATCTCAAACTATGTTCTAGTTGTGGACCCCTGAAATTGCACATTTTAGGCTAACTGACTCACTCACTCACTCACTCACTGACTCACTCATCATATTGTTTAGGGTGTTTGGAGTAAGCTAGAAACATGAAATTTGGTATGAAGGTAGAGGATGATAAGTAGATAAAGGAAAAATTCCGACATTTTGAAAAGGTCTCCATCTTGGATTCAAAATGGCCGCTAAACCTAAAATTTCAAAGAATACACAGCCTAAACGGCTGCCGCTAGAATAATGAAATCTAGTTTGACAGTACAACATTATTAGTAGATTATGAAAATATTACAAAATTTCTCTAAAGACGCCATCTTGGATCCAAAATGGCGGGCGTCATAAATCCATTTTCCAACTGCTTGAGCCAGAGATACGAAATTTGGCATAATGATGTATTATCAAGAGTAGTTTAGGAAAACATAACAACGTTTTAAAAAATTCACCATCTTTGATTCAAAATGGCAGCTGAAATACCATTTTTTACATCGTTCGAGACAGAGAAATGAAATTTGGTATGACAGTGTATCATCACGAGTATGTCACGAAAATATAAGAAAACGTTAAAATGTGTCCATCTTTTATCCAAAATGCCCGCCTAAGCCCCACTTTATAACGACTGAAGCTAGAGAAACGAAATTTGGTATGAAGGTGTACCATTACGAGTAGGTTAGAATAAATTCGGCTCGTCTCCCCTACTAGGGTACAGTTCCCAGCTGGAGCCTGATTGCGATAAAGGGGTGCGCCCCAGCGAGGCCATCTTGGAATTCTGGGGGCAGCGCCCCAATGAGGCGAAGCGAGTATATACATTACACAAGTGTAAAAAGCTGCGAATTACGAGCAAAAGCACCAGGGGTGCAAACTGTCCAGTCAACTCCTTCAACCTTAAAAAGTGATGAAACGGAATATGGATGAGCCTAGTTCCTCGGGCCAACTTCCAATACTCCTGCGTGTCCCACCAAGTTTTACTCGTCACAAATGTTAGCACTGCCAGGAGCATGTTATAGAGGCAGAATGCGGAAGTTTCCCCATTCGGACGCAGTGCTCTGGAGTATGCGGGAATATCTGCATCATGTGGCGCAGTGCACTGCAGATTCTGGTTGTGATAAAAAGACGCAGTTCCTCCAAACTCCTCAAGTTCGATGCACGGCCTGCCGTGGGATTCTTGGCGCAGCGACGCGAGCGAATCGAGGGGAGTATCAACACGTACGGTAGTGCACGCAGCCGAGTTCCGCGTGTCACAAAACGTCAGCATGCTATACAGGAACAAGAGTTTATTGCGAAATCAGCGATTTTGAGGTTCTGTAAGAAAAAAGATGTTAAAAATTGAAATAAGAAATTTCGAAGTATGACGGTATAACATCACTAGTAGATTACAAAATATCTGCAAAGACATGATTTTGAATCCAAAACGGCTGACTTCATCTTTAAAAACTTTATTTTTATATGAGCCAGTTTAGTAACTTTGGACTTCGGCCCGTCACGATTTGCCTTTAGCTGTTAAGTGTTAAAATCCACACCCATGCCCCTGCCGGGACTCGAACCCGGGACCGTTGAGTCGATAGCCTACCGCGGCAGACCGCTCGACCACCCGGCCGGCCGGCTGACTTCATAATCCATTTTCCAGAACGTTTGAACTAGGGATACGAAATTTGGCATAAAGGTGTATTAACAAGAGTAGTTTAGGAATAATTTACATTTTTGAAAAAGTTGTTAACTTGGATCAAAATGGCCGCACAAAAACGTTTTCCACACCATTCGAGCTATAGAAACGAAATTTGGTATGATGGTGTACCATCACAAGTAGGTAACGGCAATGTAAGAAAACTTTTTAAAAATCGCTTTCTTTAATTCAACATAGCCGCCCAAATACCATTTTCCAAACCACTGAAGCTAGAGAAACGAAATTTGGTATGAAGGTGTACCATCACGAAAATGTTTCAATAAATGGATCAAACCACCGCTATGAGCGTGCAGCCCCCGAGGCGATATGGGAAAAGGTCTGCACAGCATGGGGCGCTGTCCCCAGAAAGTCTGATCACAATAAAGGGGGCGTAGCCCTAAAAATTTGAAGTATGGGCGCACACGGAATTCTGGGGCAGCACACCCAGCGAGGCGAACCCAGTATATATATACACGTATAAAAAGCTGTGAAATCCGAGCAAAACACCAGATGATGTTCGAGCCTTAGGGTTGGTGGTGGTGGATTTTAGGGCCGCCAGCAGGAAGCAAATTTGCTATAAAGGTGTATCATCACAAGTAGGTTACAATAAATATGGCAAAGCTTCCCTATGTTTCAATAAATATCCCATTCCCACGGGTGGTGGGTATGGGAAGAAATCTGCAACATGGAAGCACAGTGTCCTGGAGAGTGGTTACGATTAAGTAGCGTAAGTACCCAAAAACTCGAAGTTGGGGGAGCAGCCAGCTACGGGGGGCGAGGACCTAAACGAGGCCGAGCGAGCGAGTATATATATTATACACGTACAAAAAGCTGTGAAATCCGAACAAAAACACCAGAGGTGCAAAAAGTGGAGCCAAGTTCTTTAGCCCTGAAAAGGTGTGAAATGGGAGACGGATGAGTCTCCTTGGTGACAGCATGTAACAGGAACAAAGGAACTTGGCGCGAGGTGGCAAGGTTCATGATCCTCAAGCTATAAGGGTGGTGGGGATCCTAAAACCCACTACGTCCACCGCCACCAACGACAAGGCTGTTGCCAGCTCGCGCCAAGTTCCTTTGTTCCTGTTACATGCTGTCACCAAGGAACTTGGCTCATCCGTCTCCCATTTCACACGTTTTTAGGGCTAAAGAACTTGGCTCCACTTTTTGCACCTCTGGTGTTTTTGTTCGGATCTAGTTTAATGGACTTGTGCAATGCATGGAACTTGAAAATTAATCCCTCACAATCTTCTTTTTTTACTATTTCTTTAAAAAGGAATCAAATATCACCTACCTATTTCATTAGAGATAATCCTTTCTCTAAAGTTTCCTCTCAAAAATACGTTGGAATGGTATTTGACGAAACACGATTGTTTGCTGATCATGTGACCTCTATAACTAACAGTTCTATGCGTTTACTTGGTCTTGTCTATAGATTTACAGAAATTAAGGATCTTCATTCATTGAGTATTTCTAGAAAACCTTCATCTCCCCTAAAATTGAATGAATATTGCTCCCCAATTTGAAACATGACCAGTATTTAAAATATTTCTCATATTGATTCTGTTCTGAACTTATTTCTTGCTATAGTCAAAAAAGAAAAGCATCGGTACGTAGCTTAAGCAAGCCCGAGCTATTATCTGTTCTTGGCCTCCACGTTCCCTCTTCACGTAGCAAGCTGGCAGATTTGATGTACTTATATGATACTTAATGGAAATCTTAGAACTGGAGAGTTAATATCTAAATTTTGATTCCGTGTTCCCTTGCGAATAACCAGAAATAATAATCTGCTTCATTGTACTATGCCTAGGTTAAGTGTATACTGCAGCGCTCCTTATTCTATAGACTGAAATATGTATAATAATCGTGACTCAAATATTGATATTTTTGGATCTGAAAACACTTTCCGTCGAGCGCTAAATCTCAATATCTGAGTTATCTCTGTTGTGTATTACAATCGTCATGTTTTTTATGTTACTTGCTGAGTGATGTGTCGTTTTATAATTTAATTTAATGTTATTTAGTTCCAGTGTAAAATAGCGATTCTGGCTCTATCTGAAACTTGATAAATAATTAAATAATAAAGACTATATTCATTTATGCATCGAGCTTCTCCAGCACAGAATGTAGAGGAATTTTCTTTTACCTTAGTTGGTTAAAGCAACTTCACCGATACGACCCTAACGATACTGAAATGCACAATTAGTATCTAAGGAAGGACGCCAAAGCAAATATTAAACCTTGGTTCGTCCATTTTTGGTTTAATCCAAAATTGCCCAAACTTTCAGTTCTAACCAAGGTTTTTTTCGCTTGCAGTCACTATGCGGCTCATTTTTTGACTCAATTCTTGAGTTAGTACCAGACTAAACATACAAAAGCATATCCTATGAAAACCGTTCACGTTATTCGCAAGAATTAAGCTATTAATTAATGCGGGCCATACAGCGATAACAAGCGTATCGAGCAGTCCAGTACTTCTGTGAATAGAGGTCAATGTTTGTGACTGAGAAATATAATTGATTCGTTGAAATACACACAATTCAATTCCATTGTACTTTCTTTAAAGCGTAAACGATTATTGTTTATCTACTGTTGTGACCATCTATTGCTAGGAATATTAGTTTCACGCTACGATCATCATTATCTAGGGTGACCATACATACCGTTTTGTATGGGACCGTACCGTTTATTTGGTATTTTCCGTCCGTACCATTGTTTTAATAAAAAATATCAATTTTGTCCCCTTTTTAATAACAACTCAAATGGATATAACATATAAGTACATATTTATCATTCATTTTTCTTAATAGACTTTCTAATGTTTAGCGCTAAGAATTTAAAAAGAAGACAAGAAGTGGCAAGTTCCGCGGTCGGCTGTAGCGTTAGTTTCTGCTTTGCCTTTGTGTTAAACTGTCGCTCTGTTATCAATGCTGGTGGTGTAAATATCAGGTTTTACTTTTTAAAGAGCCGAAAATGCTATTTTGATGATGATCTTCAGCAGGATGTGGAATCGCTAAGTAATAGTTGTGCTGAGGGGAGCTTACCATGTTACCTACTCCTTAGCACCAGTCCTCTCTGTCCATTTTCTCTCCTATGTTGTGAAAACTCATTTGCGAAACGTTGTCGCTCTTCTTGTGCGTTTGTGATGCGCGTGTACACCTTTCCTTGCATCTTATGATCTGTTTCTTACCTTCTTTTATCATCTTAGAGATAGAGAGGGGAAGGGGGGGAGCGGATGTTGGAAAAATAAGGACGCTAAAAATAAATGTACCACCATGTAGAGGACCTCACAACATGAAAAGAGTTCTTTTAGAGATTTTTTTGAACCCAGATAGTTGTTTCGGAGATAGAGACATGCAAAGTTAGTATAATACAGTCAATTTGTGCTCAAAAGGGCCACTAGCGGGAAAGTTGTGGAGTAGTTTTCATTTCTCCTATTCTATATGTTTCTTGGGCTGTTGAATCCGAATCTGAGGTGCTATCAAAATTACGTGACGCAACATTGAAAACTGAAAAGAAGGTAAAAAGATCTCATTTTTTGGCGGTTTTTGCTTATAACTCGGAAACTATCAA